>NW_021024669.1:2061535-2121241 GCF_004153795.1 Camellia sinensis | reverse complement strand
TTTACTATTTTTCTTAGTCTATTTAATTTGTTAATTAAATTAGTTAATTTGTAATTTTAATTAGCTTGCGTAGTTAATTAATTTGTAATATTTATTCGGTCCCTCCGAGCGAGGGCAAATCTGTAATAAGTGTGGGTGAGTGTGTGTTTGTCTTCCAATCCCCATTTCTTTCTTCCTTTTTATTTACCTGTTTATGATGGTAGATTAGGGCACATTTATTTTAGCATACCTTATGCTATGCATGCGTGCATTCATGCATTTGTATTGCATGCATTAGGCTCGGTACATCACGCTAATTGCATCAGTACTTCAATTCCGAATTGAATATGTGATAATTGTGCATTTTCACATGACATGTTTAGGATAGCCGAGCCTATTCTAGTAACATTTTGTATGCGATGCATTAGGCACTTCACATGGACTAGGACATGCAGTTTTGCTAACTAGTTTACTGTTTTGACATGGAGTACGATGTAAGTATTTATGCTTTAGCATCCCGCATGCGTGTGAGTGTTACCATGACAGTATGCCTGCCATGCGGCTAAGTGCTTATGTGTTAAACTGCTTTGAATGCCTGTGGGTGGAGGTTGGATTGTTTGAGTTGGAAAAACTCGTTGAAATCCGCATTTTAGCCTACTTGCGAGTAGCAAATTCAAAACATTTTCCAAAACAAACGGATATGCAATGCTTACTTCCAAATTAGGCAATCTAGTCTATACTTGTTTGCTGCGCGCATAACATAGTAATTCTAGGCTAATAATTGGTTTAAGAACACGTAACGTTTTCAAAATTGGATATCACGGTTAGTAGAGGCCGGTCTTTGGACCGGGCGAGGGAGGGTGCTCATAGCTGACCTTCCCCAATCGTACCCTAGCTCCCAAGCCGAGACAACTTCGGTGATGACGGACATGTGGCCTTCGGCACCGAGTCAGGGTTTCCTAAATTTCCCCATTTAAAAATATTTAGGTGGCGACTCTGTATCTGGCAAAGCAGTCCATGTTTGGCACTACTTTTTCAAAAATCTGTTTCTCAAAACGATTTGCCAGATTTGGACTCTTTGGTTCAGATTAAGAACCGTGACACAAATCGAGTCCGAACTGTAGCATGAGGCCCACGCGGGCGCGTCTACAAGTGTGCACCCCTTCCCCTGCCTCAAAGTAATAACATATAGCAGCTTGTCATACAACAGCATCCAGCAGTATGCCTTCTATACCAGACAACCTCTCACCTGCTTCAAGTTTGCCACAATATCATGCACTGAGTAATTGATACCCTTAACATTTGACTTGACCCATAAGGAAATTCTGACTTTTAAAAGCTCCACCATCTCTGCAAAATCAGCCTTGCCATTATTAAATAAACAATCATTTCTTAATTTCCACAAAGACCAAAACATGGCCAAAGGGACAACCTTCCAAATTTCTAACTCATTCTTTCCCAATTTCATACCAGACCACCATTGCAGCAACACTTTCACAGAACTTGGAGTTGCCCACTTTACCTCTCACCAATTTACCAAGACAGACCATATTCTCCACGCTATTAGACATAGTAACATCACATGATTTATTGTTTCCATCTCTTCCTTGCATAACACACATAGAAAACTATCATTGGCAAACAGAACTCCAATCCTATTCATGAAGTCTTTTGTCTTCAATCTCTCCTTCCATGCTAACCAACTTAAAAACTGAGCCTTTGGAGGTGCTGAATTTCTCCACAGAAACTTTGAAATGCTAACCATGGGCCCACCAAGAGACTGCATCTTTTTCTAAATTGAAGCCACAGAAAAAACACCTGAAGTATTAGCCAACCACAAACATGAATCCTCAGTCAGCTGATTTAGATTTGGTGCCTCTGACAAAAATACATTACACGTTTTAACTTCCTCCTCCTCCCAAGCTAAAAGTGGTCTTGTAAATGCTAACTTCCAATCATTGTCAAGCCCTTTTCGATGATAAAAAAACTATAAGGAACCTTCCTTCTCAATTGATAGACTAAATAACCTAGGAAATTCATTCCTGAGCCTTGTGTTGTTAAACCACCTATCCGACCAAAATGAATCCTTTCCCCATTTCCCAAGACAATTTTAAAGTTTTGTGCAAAAAACTCCTCCACTACACTATGAGATGAGCCTAAAGATACAATATCCTTCTATACCTTATAGCCCATGGCATCAGTCACTGGTTCTGGAGTCCATCTACCCCCAAAACAACCAAATCTGCAGCAAACCACTTGTTTCCATAGTGATTTATGCTCCCTTCCATACCTCCACCACCATTTTAACATTAAACACACATTAACATCGCTCAGCCTTCTCACACCTAACCCCCCTTGAGCTGCACTTTGACACACCTCCTGCCATTTAACTAAGTGAATTTTCTTTTTAATGTCAGAACCTCTCCATAAAAAATTAGATTGAATCCTATCTATTGTTTTAGCAACACCAACAGGCATTTCAAAGATGGATAGGAAATACACAGGTAGACTTGACAATACGGACTTAATTAGAGTCAATCTACCTGCAAAAGACAAGTATCTCCTCTTCCAAGATGCTAATTTCTTCTTAAACTTTTCCACCACAGGTTTCCAAGTACAGCTTCTCTTTGGATTTGCCGCTAAAGGTATACCAAGATATGCAAAAGGTAATTTCTGACTTAGGCAATTAAGTTTTTTAGCAAATTCCTTAGATAACCCCTCTTTCACACCAATGCCACAAACCATACTCTTATGGAAATTAATCTTTAGGCCTGACACCACTTCAAAACACCTTAGAATTCTTTTGATCATAATTAGTTCATCCCATGTGGCTTCACAAAAAATAATGGTGTCATCTGCAAATTGTAAATGAGAAAATTTTAACCCTTGATGACCCAATAAAGCACCTTTAATCATCCCCTTTTGTTTTGCTCTCTCTAAAAGGATATTCAAGCCTTCAACCACTATATTGAATAGGAAAGGTGATAGTGGATCACCTTGCCTCAACCCCTTTTGAGGAGAAAATTCTGCAGTGGGTGACCCATTTACAAGCACTGAAATCCTTAGCGTGGAGATACACTCCTTTATCCACCCCATCCATCTTTGACCAAACCCAAAATTGTGCATCATTGCCAGTAGATACTCCCAATTAACTGAGTCGTAGGCTTTCTCGAAATCCAATTGAAGAATGAGTCCGTTTTGTTTTGACTTTTTCCACCAATCTACCACTTCATTTGCAATTAAAACTCCATCAAGAATGCATCTACCACCAAGAAAGGCAGTTTGAACTTCTCCTATGAGTTTAAGCAGCACTTGACTGAGTCTTCTAGATAGCACTTTAGCCACTACTTTATAAATAGAACTAACCAAGCTAATAGGTCTATACTCAGACAAGGCTGTGGGGATCTCCTTTTTAGGGATCAAAGAAATAAAAGAGCTATTTACACCCCGAGCCATCTTCCCATTGCTGTAAAACTCTTCAAACAACTTGATAAACTCTCCTTTCATTATGGACCAACATTTTTTAACGCAAAAAAAAAAAATTTGAAGCCATCTGGACTAGGCGCCTTATTTCCGTCACAATCTTGTATAGCTGCCCAAATCTTTGTTTCACTAAACTGTGCCTCTAGGACTCCCTCAGAATCTATAGGACTTATAGTTAGGAAGGGACCTTCCAACTTAGGCCTACACTTCCAACTTTCAGCATACACTCTAATGAAGTGATTCTCCACTTCTTGTCTCATTATACTTGGATCTTCCACTACAACACCATTTACTTCACTGAATCTAAGAAATTTTTCCTCTACCTACAGCTTGCCATCAAGTGGAATAGTCTAGTATTCTTATCACCATTTTGGGCCCATGACATTTTAGACTTCCATAGTCACAATCGCTTCTTACTTCTGCTGAGGTGCCACACTTGAGTTCTAACCTCCCTTCTTCTTTGCACTTCAGATTCCACCAAGGATCTTGATTCAGCTTTCAAGTCCTATTCATGAAGTTCCTCCGCAACCTTTTTCAGTTGATCATCAATATTACCAAATACCACCATGTTCTACCTTCTCAAATGTGCTCTCAAAATTCTCAATTTATGTATGAGTCTGAAACTTGCCTAACCCAAAAGCTGAGCCCCATCCCTAAAAGGTTTTGGCCCCCAATCCCTCTCATCCTCCATCAGCAGCACTGGGCAATGATCAGAAATATCTCTGGCTAATCCCTATTGTTTAAATTTATACCTCTTTAGCCACGCAGGGTCGAGCAAAAACCTATCGATCCTACTCCACCTATCCCCCTCCATTGCATTACACCATGTGAATAATCTTCCTTGCATGGTTAAAGCGATTAATTCCAAACTATCTATAAAATTATTAAATTCTTCCATTCCCCTCTCCTTTCTTGAACATCCCTTCATTTCACGCATAAATCTAATCTCATTGAAATCACCTCCCAGACACCAAGGATTGGGGTAAGAAAGTTTAAGATTAATGACACTCTCCCATAATTTCCTTCTCTTCATTACATCATTCGAAGCATATATATTACAAATAACACAATGGAATGATTTAGATAAAATATCTGAAAAGAGAATGAAATTCCTGGAACTGCAGCAATCAATCAACTGAAAAATTTGGGTATTCTAAATGCAAATGAGGCCACCTGCACTACCCTCTGCACCAACCTGCATAAAACTCATTGCTTCCACTGGCCATAAAGGCTTTACAAAATTAACATCGACACTGTCTCTCTTCGTCTCTCAAAGCATTAGAACATCTACTCTTCTTTCCCTCACCAATGCTTTAATTCTACTAATCTTTTTAGGTCTTTTAAGACACCTAATATTCCATGACAGGACTTTCATTAAAACCAGCATCACAACTCCTACCCTCCTTCATGTTGCCAGTAGCTTAAGCAACCTCACCCCTTCTTTCAACACTTTCCAAATCTTTTTCCTCCAACTTAATTATTCTAGCCACCACTTCATCTTCCTTCCCTTCACAGTTTAGCCCTAACTCTTTTCTGACCTCAATCGTAGCTTGAGCTTCTTGAAATAACTTTCTTTTTCTTTTTGAACTGCTACTTTGTGACACTGATAAGGAGATAGCAGCTGCTACTGCTCGAAGGATCACCCCATTTTTGAATAAAATCTCCTTCTATTTTGACTGACCACCCTGCCTCGTTCTTTCTTTCCTCTGTTCAACTCATTTCCTCTTTAGATCAGTCTTCCTTTTTGGTCTAACATTATCCCTCTGCAATGGGCCAACCTTCTCATGTTTGTCCTTCTGGGTTATAATTCCCACTACATCCATAGACTGAGATTGGGCTATGCAGCCACTCAAATTGGAATTGACCTCCCATCTTGGCCCATTAGTTAGAGGCTGAACTTGGGCTCCATGTAGCATAACTTCTAAATTAATATTGGGCCTGCCACACTCCGACCAATTCAAACTATTCATAAAACCTGTAGTGCATACATGATCATCTACCCCTTAAGCTTTCCCATTCTTCACTTTCCTTGAGCAGACCGCCTACGCAATCCCTTCTTCATTATGGTCGCCCCCATTGATTGTTTTCCCTAGAGCACACTCAGTTTCTTTGTCAACTGAACCAAACATACAATTATAGCCTCCATCCACTACTATAAATAATCGACCTCAGCTTGCATATTAGATTTGAATACTTCATTTTTCTGGCAGCTATAATCACTATTACAATGGCAGATACTGACTAATGGCTCTTCATACACTTGCACTTGATAGGACCTCACATTTCCTACTAAATTAATCACCGTATTGATGGGCTCCATAAGCTTTGTGATGATCCTAACTTTTCCAAACAGAAAGTGCTTACCCCCAAGTGTATCCTTATGGTATTGAACTACTTCACCCCATACAGTACCAATATCTCTTAAGGTTTTTATATTCCAAAGATTGAGAGGGACACCCACACAAGTAATCCAGACACATCTCTCTTGGTCCATACAAAGTCTTTCATCCCACTCAGAGACTTGATCACTCCACTCATAAATCCACTCCCCCATTCCAGCTCTTTCTTCCTTCATCTGTTGATGAGATCTAAATGATAAAATTACTAACTTTCCTCGTCCTTGTCGAACTTCCACACCCTTTACATTTCTTTTCTACATCTCTTTTTTAAAATCATGAAAAGAGAAAAATTCTTTTGAGCTTCACCAGCAAGCTATCATACAGCCACCCATTACCAGCCTCAACAGCTCTGACAAAGACTTTTGTTTTTCTATTTTTCTGCCATTATGACCTCCTATTTGAATGACATCAGCATATGACTTACCTTTATTTCCCATCATAGGTTGAATGGAATTCCATTGCTTCTTCTATGGCATATCTATCTCCCTTATACTAGTTAACATCTATCTATGTTGATCAGGTTTACTGTACTCCGCCATTTTCACCTTCAAGGCCCTATTATCACACCATAAGCCATCAGCTTTTTGCATAGCCACCTTTTCAGCCACCTTACAATCGTATCTCACAAAACTAAATCTTGTTCTTGTTGTTTTCCTCATTTTCATTGGTATGAAGACATCCTTAACAACCCCAAACTTGGTGAAAAGCTTAAATAGATCTCTAGGAGTCATGGACTCCAGGACTTCATCTACAAAAAGAGTGACCAACTCGTTCTCTCTTAATCGACCAGCTTGATTACTCATCTTTCTTCTTCTCAGAACCGGATTCCACCATCCTCTCTCCATCTCTTTTATAGCTCTAGCCTTTTTGATGTGCTTTTGTTTCTTTGTTTTGCTATGTTTGTTGGTCTCTCTGTTTTGATGTCTTCATTTTGCAGGATGAATGTCTATACTCCACCATCTCTCTCTCTCTCTCTCTCTCTCTCTCTCTGTGATGATGATGATGTTTATATGTTGATATTAATGCATTCACCAATAGTATGCAAATAGTATGCAATAGTGGGTTCAATGAATTTGTATTATGAAATGAACTATTAAATAAAATTGTGTAATTGTACAATTAATTTCATACGTTCAATTGTATTAAAGGTACGAATTATGCAAAATTGAAGTAGGAAGTAGATAGAAAAATATTTATGTAATACTATATATTTAAAGGACCTACTTATTGTTTATTATTTAAGATAAGATTGTGATCCCAACAATCTAATTATAAAATGTTTATGTTTATAAAATTTCTCATTTATCATTTAAATTCTTCAGCCGAGTTTGTATTGATTTCTTACTTAGTTTTATTTTGGATACGGATCACTTTACCCATACAAGTCTTCATACTTTGTATATATATATACATCACATACTAATTTAGGAGACATGCATAATTACAGTGTTAACAGTTAATGAAAAATCACATGCCACGTGTGCCCAACTACTAGTAATTACAAATTAGTGAGATAGTTATAAAATAAATTACACTATAGAAAAATTTTATTGGCACAACTCTATTACAGAAAAAATAGAAAAAATTGTTGAAAAGTCTAATCTAAAGATGGTATAAGACATTGGGTCTAGTAAATATTTTCTTTTGTTGCTGAGAGATTCACCATTTGTGAAATAATTAGTGAGAAATCCTTTTTGTTATTTTGGAGGATATTTTATTTTCAATTTTACCTCTTATCTATTTGTTGATTTTTTTTGACTATCTGTTTAATTTTTTTGACTATTTTTTAAATTTATATCTATTTATTCAAAATTTTCCCCTTATTTGCTGAAATATCTATCCAAATTTTATTATTTGTTTATTTTTTCCCCTTATCTATTTAAATCTATCTGTCTAAATTTTATTATTTATTCAATTTTTTCCTTTATCTGTTTAAATTTATCTATTGAAAAACACCAAAATCCCAAAATTCTCTGTATGTACAAATCGTAGAGATATGAGTAGATTTGTACAAATACCAAAATCCTCTATCTGTGGAGATCATGACCTCTCATCTTTTTTAGATCTGATCCAAATCTAGCCAAATCCACATATGTCTTACATTTATTCAAAGACCTTTTTAAACACCACATTCTCTCTTTTTTTTTTCATCTCCTCATCCTTTGATGGTGGCGCTACCTTTTTCGCCTCTATCACCTTCAACAGTACCCAGTATAGATTGTCGGTACCTCCTATCCAGGCAGCTTTTGACCCCCCCTCAAATTCCTCACTGATGACAACTTTTGTCTTGTGAACGACTCCTCATCTTCTGCCGTCGTCATCTAACAGTCCAACATCGCCAACTACGACATCTCCTTCGTCACCCTTGACGACTTAGGTAAGGTGATCCTCCAAAACGGCATCCCTTTAGTCTAGTCTACCTTCAATAACTTACACTACATTATGTCGTCGTAGTAGAAAATGGTTTTAGACTCTGATGATGCCGAAGTCTCCATGGTAACGATGTTGTTCTCGAGCTCCCACCATCGCCAATCGAAGCACCATTTCATCGACCGAAGTACTACATTCACCAGAGGCGGAGTTGTGGTCAAGATGTAATTGATGGTGAAGTTGTTGGCCTTGATTCTAAACAAGGAGAGAGATGGGCGAGCAGGACTTTGACGGTAGCAGTGGCGGATGACGGAGGAGGCCAATGATCTCAGACTTCGAGAAAAGTAGGGTTCAAGTGACCAAGTAGAGAAGGCGGTGGTGAAACCCGTCGATGGGTGACATCGAGTGGTGTAAATTTGGCCCGGCTCGTCCTATCCAGGCTCGGGCCTGGTCTCAGTTTGGCCCATGTCGGGCTTCACGAGCTCTCGCCAAAATTCGGGCTAACCCGGCCCAGCCCATGGGCCAGAAAATTAGGCCCAAGCCTAGGGGCTATTCGGGCCTTGGGTGAGTCACTCGGCTTGGGCTCGAGCTTGGACCAGGCTTTAACATTTTTTTTAAAAAAAATTTTAATTTTTTTTAAGCCAAATTTTTTTTCCCACCAAAAATGGCACTGGGCCTCAGGTGAGTTGGGCGGGCCAGGCTTTGAGTGGGCCTTAAGTGGGTTGATGGGCTAGGCCCACGAGTCAGGTCGAACTTCAAAATGATGACCCAATCCCAAGCCTAGGGTCCCGAGCTGGGCTCGGGCTTGGACCTAATTGGGTCAGGCCCACCTTGGGCTGCAGGCGGGCTTTGGGTCGCCCACGGACTGCAGGCCATTTTTACACTCCTGAAGATTGGTGATGGTGCTACTTCCATGGAGGTCTCATCGAACAGGGCTTCATGTTACAAAGAAGTTGGGAAGTATAAAAAGGCTGTGGCAGATTGTACAAAGGTATATAATAATTCTTTTGTGGTGAAGAATTTTTTAAATTCTACTAGCAAGGTTGAAAATTTATATTTAATCAATTCATCTAGTGTAAAGATTATAGCCTATGAATTAGTTTAAATTGTTCCTTAACATGCTATTGTTAATTTGATGGCTTAAAAGTTACTAAGAGCCATATAGTTTGGAGAGCTTTTTGAAGGATTGATGGGTTTGGTTGTAGTAACAAACATGGACCATGGGAAACTGTGATTTTTTACTTGAATTTTCCTAGTCTGATTAGGCAGATTTCACAATAGCTCTCTGATCCACTTGGTGGATTTCTCAAATTGGAAGGCCTAAAATAATCTATGTTACATATATTTAAGAATTCTATTGGTGTGAGTTATTAGATAGTGATTGACTTAAGTAATGGCAACCAATATAGCGTAATGTCTTACAATTCTGCTTATCATAGGGACAACGGATCTCTGTTAATTGAAAAAAAGATTATCAAAGTCTCCAATGACAACATCATTGTGGTTGACATTGACGCTGCCTTCCGGTGTCTTAGATTCTCACATTTTGCCTCATTTCCTAAGTTGAATAAGAATAGTCTAATTGAGTTGAAGTATTGGTAGTTACTTAGTAGAGGCCTCACCTTGGTTTGCTAATTGTTATCATCACCGTTAATCCTTGTGCATACCCTGAAATGGTCCATTGTTTTATGAGTTGAAGTATGGGTTCTATATACTGTTCTTACACTAGTTTACCATTTCTATTTACTTTGGAAGCAAGATGTGTACTTGAGCAAAGTTCATATTAGTTTTCAATGAATTTCCCTTGGAGGTTTCAATTTATATTTTTTTGCAGAGTGTTGAAGAAGCAGAGTGTCAAAGAGCTTATGATTTAGCAACTGAAGTTTATATGTCTGGTTTTGACCGTTCAAAGCCCCCTAATGAAGTGAGTGTCGCTTTCTTCCTATTAATTGTTGAATTATATTGCTTTCTAATTTCAATGTGGTTGTAGGGTGCACTAAGGGAAGCACACGAAGAAGCATTTCAAAAATTGATGTCTGCATTTAATGGTAGTGTTGTAGGCGTTGGTTCAACAAGGCAGAAATATGAAAAGTGTCTCCAGAACTTCTTAAGGAAGGCATTTGAGGTTAAAAAAAAAATTCTTCTACTTTCCTTTCTCTTCTTAAAGATATTTTTAGTAACACAAATCGTTAGATGTATATAGATAATGACCTTGCTTAGCATTATGTAGTTTCTTTTATTGATATCTTCTTCTTTATTTATTTATTCTTTGTTATGTGACCAGAAATTGCATCAATCTATGGACTCTCTGCCATCTCATGATTAGCATCTGAATAATTTATGATAATGGCAAAGTGTGTATGAGCAGAAGAATTAAGTCCTAACACTGGACTGGAGGATGTATTCATCTGGTAGTGTATAATTATTATATGATGGTTGCTATTGTTCCAAGCATGCTATGAATTTGTAGATTTTAACTACAAACAATGAAATGAGTAAGTTGATATTCTGGGAATCTGTATAAAAAGGAATTACAGGCTAATGATGTTAGAGGCAAAGGTTGGAATCTCTATCTTGCCCAAATGAATGAGTTGTGAGTGTTTGAGTTTTAGGTGATTTATGCTGTGAAAGCTCATTTTTACTTTATAAGAACCAACAAAATCTACCATGCAGAAGTCTCACCAACATATTTAGGACTTCAGGTTTTTAGAAAAAACTGCAACATATGCAGGCCATGATTTAAACTAGGATAGGATTTGGTTTTGCTCAGATTAGACTTTGAATATGAATTTCTAGTGTCTACTTTAGCAAAATTAGTTGCTGATAGTTTCCAACAGTGTATAGAAATGGTAAACTAGTGTAGTGGGGTGCTCGGGGTATATTGACCAATTGGAAACCAAATTGAAAAGGTGTGTTATTTATTTAATTTTTTGTCCTTTTGAACAAGTTAATACGTACATATCCAAGTGTCATTTGAGATTTTAGACTGAGTTAAATCAACCAAGTGAACTTGGATTTAATTTGTAACAACATGATTTCCTAGCTGGATTGTGAGATAGACTGTAGAAACAAGAAACCATATCACTAATACGTCATCAAGTTAAAAACCCAGAAACCATGGACAGAACTGACCTAAAACTTTAACTTTGATTGAAGTTCATTTTGGCTTCTACATGCTTAGTAACCCGATGGAAACAGAAAAATAAAATCACTATACCATATTTCGTTTGCAAATGGACAATGGACTTAGAACTTCATCATAATATCACAGATAACATAAATCATATGTTGAATGCCCAACTATCACGACCCAAACCCGCCTCTATAGGTTTAGCATTGTAACTAGCCAGTAATCCTGAGATTACTAGATCATTACAAAATAAGGGGCTACGGAAGCAAATATATATAAAACATAGATAGTCCATAGAGCTGTGCAGACATACATGAGACAAAAATTTAGAACTTATATACATAACCCACATATGACGTGATATACATATCCATCTGACATCGTCATTAAACAAACACCACAAAAGAACTGGTGTAAAACAAATAAAAGTCTCAAACTACAATTTGATTCACAAAACTCGACTAGTGGCATTCTGGGAACCTCCTTGGGAGACACTGTGATTGGCTGGACAAAATTAACCTCCAGGCAACAACTTAGGCCCGGTCACGCACTTGATCACGTACATACATAAATAATACGGTGAGCTGGAGCCTAGTGAATAATAATAGAGTAAAGATTTTAATGAATGATGTCCATAACAGATTCAGTTCAAATCTCTTATCATGTCAAAAACATAAACATGTACGTATTCGAATCAGAAACAGAGTCATATTCATATTCAAATCATATTTGGTACATCCATTAGCGTTAACAAATCACGCTGGTCATTCATATGAAGTTCCATAATAGAACCTTCGGTACTCGATATCATATCTCATTTGTAGGCTACGGTATTGTTTCCCTTGGGAGAGGGCCTCATGACCATAAGTCACAGTATTATGTCCTTGGGTAAGGGCCTTTGCAGAGGATACCATGAATACATTTCAAAGAATTGGGCCATCATTCATGTAATTTCAAAATAACATTTTGTACTATTCTTTTCAGAAACAGATCATGTCACATCATAATGTTCAGAAAGTATTTCATATTGAACATAGCTTTACAGAGTTATTACTCACATGTAGTTTTGATAACAAAACAAATGGATCAACAGTTCACTGCGCGTGACCTACACAAACATATAACAGATACACATATTGAAACACACACTCGGATAGTACTTAACTTATTTCATTTCGTTCTTAGTGTGCTTCTAGTCTTTATCCTCATTATTATGTCTAAATTAGGGCTGAAGAATGCCTAAGATGCAATAAGAATGTCAAAATGTGCTTCAAAATACTTAGTCAAATTTTAAAAAATAGGGCAGTCCACTCGAACAGTTTGCAAAAGTACTGGTTGCATGAATTTTCCGCTTGATGGACGCTCGATGGTCACTCAAGCGTAAGACTGAACAAAAAGGGTTTTTGCTCGAGCACAGCTTTGGTCGCTCGAGCGGTTTGCAAAAGTCTGCAAAACTTCTGGGAGCTCTCATTTTACGCTTGAGCGCAACTTCGGTCGCTCGAGCAAAAGGTCAAGGGTGGCCGCTCAAGCGCAAGTTCTGCCGCTCAAGCCAACCCCCAAACTCTGCAAAAGTACTAGGAGCTCGCATTCTCCACTCAAGCGCAGACTCCACCGCTCAAGTGGAGGGTGCAAATTCTAGAATTTCTAGATTGTTGATACAAGTTCAAAACTCAATTCTAAAGCTTCCAATCACATCCTTTTGGGCTAAACCTTGGTAAAACCTATGTAAACTTGTAAAATATGGTGAATTCAAAAACATTTCGTAAAATCAAAGCCCAAAAGCATGCCAATTATTTAAAACAAACTTGAATTGTATGTTTGTATAGCATGCATGCATTGTCTTGGCTTCAAAGCTTTCAAAACATGATGAAATGAGGTCCAATGGTGAGAAATGTGATGAATTCATGAAACCATGCTAGAATTACCACATGCATGAGAGGAATCTTTGAAAACAACTTCAAAACTCTATGAAATGCCCATGCATGCATGGCTTGAGTTTTAATTCTTGAATTTTAGCTTAATTCTTGTGATTTATCTCTTAATTCATTTGAATTCTAACATTAGCTAATCAATTACATAACGAAAGGGTTAAGTTCTTAACTTAGCTTCTCAATTGAGCTCTAGATGGCTAATTGTTTGAGGTTTTAACCTAATTCTTTCAAATTCTCTTCAATTTCCCTTGTTGATCCAATTTTCCTCTCTCTCTCTCTCTGTCTCTCTCTCTCTCTCTCTGTCTCTCTCTCTGTGTCTCAGTTTAGTCTCAAAGATGAGGGGTTGAGAGTGTAAAGTGCATCAAAGGTGTTGGAAGTGGCCTTATATAGGCTTGATTAAGGAGGCTTAATTAAGCTTGGCTTAAACTAATCAAATTGTCATTAATTATCTTAATGAATTCATTGCGAGTCGAATTTCAATCAAACCTACCATAAAACTCCAAAAATTCTAAACAACACATAAACCAAGTCAATTTTGTAATCAAATGCCGATAAGGCCTTCAATTTGCAGAACAAGACAGAAACACAAACATATATTTCTACGACAGATAGATATAGATGCAAATAACGTATAACACATGCAATTAACACAAAATTTCCTCCTAATTACTTATTAGGTATTCTTAATCATGGTTTAACAGTTAATCACAGACCGGGGTTGTTACACTAACACAAATCCCTTTTCCTAATGAATTACACAAGTAAGAACCTGTTTTTACATATCATGAGAGGAGGAGCTAACTTTTGCGCTTACATTGTAACTACATAGCACCAAATTGGACAACAATAATACAAACTAAAAATAGACGAGGGCAACAAACAGTCATAAACTATGGTGTACAATTCAGTAAAAAAATGTCTTAATTAGCACACGTAGGCTGGAGTTTAAGTGAAAAATGCCTTAAACTTAGTTGCAAAAGGCCGTTTGGGGGTCGAAAATGAAAAGCATCCCCCGAACCACTCTACGAATGTCACAGGTTGCTTTCTCATGACAAATAAGACCTGTGGGGATAGACGAGATGTAATTAGCACACGTAGGTCGGGAGTTAAAGTGAAAAACGCTGTAAGCTTAGTCGAAAAAGGTTGTTCGAGGCCGAAAATGCAAAGGAGCCCCCGAACCACTCTATGAATGTCATGAGTAGCTTCCTCGTGACAAATAGGACCTGTGAGGATAGACGGGATGTAATTAGCACATGTAAGTTGGGAGTTGGAGTGAAAAACGCTATAAACTTAGTCGAAAAAGGTCGTTCGAGGCTGAAAATGTAAAGCAGCCCCCAAACCACTTTATAGATGTCACGGGTAGTTTCCTCATGACAAATAGGACCTGTGAGGATAGACAGGATGTAATTACCACATGTAGGTTGGCAGTTGGAGTGAAAAACGCGGTCGACTTAGTCGAAAAGGCCGTTCGGAGTCGAAAATGTAAAGCAGCTCCCGAACCACTATATAGATGTCACGGGTAGTTTCACCATGAAAAATAGGACCAATGGGAACAGAAGGGAACAGAAGGGATATAGTGAAAAACGCCTTCAACTTAATTGAAAAAGGCCGCTCGAGGAGCAAAAATGCAAAGCAGCCCCCGAACCATTTCAATGATGAGAATTGTAACAACCCCCTATGATTAACTGTTAAACCATGATTAAGGATGCCTACTAAGTAATTAAGGGAAAATTCTGTGTTAATTACACATGTGTTGCATTATTTATGTTTATATTTGTCTGTTGTAGGAATATATGTTTGTATTTTTGTTTTGTTCTGCGAATTAAAGGTCGTATCGGCATCCAATAACAAAATTGAAAGAAATCACGTGTTATTTAGGAGTTTTAGAAATTTATGGTAGTGTAGACACCCCATTTTTGATGGCCCTTACGACTTGGATCTCATCGCGTGCACACCCGACGATGAGTCTATATGCCTGTTAAGTGATCGAAGTCCTCAACAAAATGCCATGACTTTGAGTCTTTTGAACCTTGCACCCCTGTTGCCTTATTCTTGAACCAAACCTTGGTTTTTCAAGCCTGCAACCCTTGGTGGCCTACTGGCCACCTTTTTGGGCTGTCGGCCATCACTTCTGGTTGCCGGCCATTAGTGTGGCCTGCCAGCCACCATGCTCTTTTGCAAATATTTTGTGACAGCTGTGCTAACTGTTTGCATAGATGCTTGCATCTACTCCCATGTGTAAAGCTGGATGTTCTTGAGAGGAATTCATGTTTTCTATATATAGAGGGCCTCGCTCTCATGTTTTACGGTTAGAAAAATTTTAGAGCAAAATTTTTCCTCTCTCTCTACAATTGTCTCTCTCTCTCTCTCTCTCTCTCTCTCTCTTCCAAATTTCTACACTCTTGCCTACATATCTTTAACCTTTTCCTATACACTCTTGACCAAACCTTGTCATCTTTGAGCTGAGGTCTCTTTGAGCTTTGTTTGAGCTCTTGAGGGTGTTTGTGCTGGGTTTTATGGCTTGGAATTGGTTTTTCTCTTCAAAGGTATAAAGCTTTAGCTTTATTTATTCTTTTTCTTACTGTTTTCCAACTTTTTTTGGGCTATAAAAAACTCTGTATTTTTTGGCTGAAGCTTGGGTTCTAAGGTCATTAAAGGTTGAGAGGTGGTTCACCATTCTTTGCACCTTGTTTTGAAGGCCTTTTCCCTTGTGTTTCCCATTCTTTTACTATCTGTTTCTGAGCTTTTAAACACTGATTTTCAGAGTTATTTCAGTGGTCAAAATCATGTTTTGAAGTCCAAATTTGGAGGGGTTAGCCTCTCCTCCTTGTGTCTTGGTTACTAGTCTAGCTTGTGCTTTGTTTTAGCGTGTTAATCTAGTTATTTTTGTCTTAATTTTAGCTTGGTTTAGGACTTATTTTAGATTGTTTTTGCACTATTTTTGGTTGATAGTTGCATTTGAGTTTTGTTTTACTTATAGTATAATTGTCCTCATAAGTTTGGTGTTTTAGGCCTTAGACACCGTCTTATTTGAGTTGAATGCATTTATTTATTGCTTTCCATACTTGTGATCACTCTTAATCACCTCTGCAACCTCTCTCCTTTCTTGGCTTTTGTTTTTCTTTGAAAGTGGTTTAAACAACTTGTTTGTTTAAAGCATGAGATTGAGATGTCATGCTTAATGGTTTAATCTCTTAGGAGGTTCATTACCAACGGTATGATGTCTCTTTCATGCCAAAGACAACACTTGGTTTGAGCCTTCTTTCCATTAAAGGATTTAAACTTACCTTTGGACCTAATGAATTAAAGGATGGTTGGTAATTAAAATGAAGTAACTAAAATGGGACTAAAATGGTGCAAGATCAGAATTTGGTTTTGTGTTCAATCTAACATTAATTGAACACATGGAAGCTTGAGGCATTTCATACTCATTAGTGATGAAATGGTTCAAGTTTCCAAGGTCACCACTTCCCTTGATCAACTCATGAAAGAGGGGAGGTTTGAGTCTTGTTTTGTTGCATTTATTGAACCTGCACATTTTGGTTCATGAGCCATCATGCAATGAAATTGCTTGAGTTAATGGTTTGTGGACCAAGTTTTGTCTCTCCTTTGATTTGTTTATGATAAGGAGGGGTGAGCTGTGCAGACAACCCTTGAGAATACCCTGTGCATGCTCTGTTTGTTCTTTGTTGCAGCAAGATGAATCCTATAGCAGTGGCCGGCAAGCCACCTTTGGTGGCCAACCGGCCATCACTCCTAGCCGGCCGATCACTAATGCAAAATTCAACAGTGTTCTCCTGAGGCAAAATAGAGTTGGTCTGGAGGTGGAAATCAATGCAAGTGTTCTATTGTGCAATAGAGACCTTCTAGAAGCAAAACAGTGGCCTTTTCAGGTGGAAACCGAGCACGTGCATGAGCATTCCTCGCATATCGAGCATGTTTAAGTTTAAATATTTAGCTTAGATAATTGTTGTAATTAATTAGTTGTAGTTAGTTAATTTTTTAAAGTGTTGTAATTAATTAGTTAGTTAACTAGTTGTTTGATTTCGTCTTGTAATTATTTTAGTTAACTAGAATAGTTAATTCATTTGTTGTAATAATTAGTTAAGTAGTTTAGCTAATTTAATTTGTTTTGTAATAATTAGCTTAGCTTTAATTAGTTAGTTTATTCAGACCCACCTTCGCGAGGGCAAACAATATAATAATGTGCATGTCTTCCAACCCCATGTCTTTCTTCCTTTTATTTAACCGCTTATGATGGTTAGCTTAGGGACATCATGTTTTGTTTAGCATTCTCCATGTTTACATCCACTTGTTTTGCATACAGCGAGGCTCGGTTTATCATTTTAATTTGCATTGTTAATTTAAATACTTCTTTGAATACGTGCTTAGACTGCATGTTATTTAATTGATTAATATGCCATATTAGTAGCTGAGTCTATTAGTTGCATATTGTATGTGTTGCATTAGTCATATTGCATAGTTAGGAATCATGCATTTTTCTAACTAATTTCTCTTTTGGCTTGGAGTACTAGGTAAGCCTTTACTTGCTTTAGCATATCGCATGCGTGTGATTGTTTCCATGTCTAGCATGCTTGCCATGAGGCTAAGTGCTTAATTGTTATAACTGCTTGAATGCCTATGGATGAAGGCTAATTGCTTGAATTGGAATAATTTGAGTAAATGTTCATATGCAATCACTTTTTCAAGTGGTACATATTTCAAAACAACTTTTAAAACAAACATGAATCAAATGTTTCAATTCTTGCAAAGTTAGTCTATACTTGTGTGTGTACGCATCACATAGTAAATGCTAGACTAATAAACCGGAACAAGAGCATATGGTGTACATAAGATTCATATCATGATTAGTAGAGGCCTTTGATTAGGCGAGCTAGGGTGCTTAATTCGTGACCTTCCTCTCTCGTACCTAAGTTTTCGAGCGAAGACAATCTTGGTGATGACGGACACGCGGCCTTTGGCATGAGTCATGGGTTTCCTAGATTTTCCAAAAATATTTAGGTGGCGACTCTGTATCTATTGAAGCAGTCTATTTTTGGCATTTTTGATTCAAAATCGATTTTTCAAAAGATTTGCTGGATTGAGACTCTTTGGTGTTTATCTGTTTTACATTGCACTTGTGAGATCAGATTTAGAATCGCGGGAGTCCAATCCTGTAGGGCTTTTCGCCTTCCATAAGGAGTGCGAAAAGTCGAGCTATATTTTCTGGCGACTCCGCTCGGGATTTAGAGAACTTGACTTGAACTTCATGATGTGACATTTGATCTACACTTAGATGTTTCTTTGCATTGCATTTGCATTAGTGTATTTAAGTCACTGTGTTTGCCATCTACTATTCCTGGACGATTTGCCGGAGGCTTGCCCAAAAGCTTGCCAAAAGGCTGACCCACACTATTCCTGGACGATTTGCCGGAGGCTTGCCCAAAAGCTTTCCAAAAGGCTGACCGGTCGTGGGCTCGGCCATGTTGGGAACACATCCCTTGGATCTGGATTACTGCTGTACCATTTTATCCTCCTTTCACTTCTCGGTGTTAGGTGTGAAAGATATATTAGGTAATCTTGCCGAGGTACCCTTTTGACCAATCGGCCTAGTTGTATATAGTAAAGCCGTAGTGACTGTTCCAATTTAGGACATGATACTCTCCCATATGCAGGATGATGTGATACCTCTTGTTTGAGATGTAAAACTGTAGATCACTCTAAGGCTAGGACAGGGAAACCCTAAACCTCTCATAGGGGTGTTTTGAATGCTTTTGTGCAAAATGTGAACTCTTTGAGAATGTATGATGCAATCCTCGAAGAGTCTTAATATTGAGGCGATTCCTTGCAAACTTGAGAGTCATATCAAAATCAGAATTTGGGTCAAAATCTAGGGGTTTTGTGTTTGATATAGTGGAAAAATATCGGAACTTGAACCAGAGCTAGGGCCAAGAATTATATTTTACACTATTTTGACTAGCATATCCGGTATCCCGATCTGATAGAGCATTTGCTTTTAATGCTAAGTTTGTCTGAGCCATAGAAGGAGCAGTACCTACCTTAACCCATCATAGTCCATCCAATCCTAGAAAAAACCCTACTCAACAAAAGGTCCAGTCCATCTAACCCCCAAAAGCACAGCTCAGAAAAGATCCATCCAATGCCAAAAGTTTAATTCTCGAAAAAAAAAGAAAAGAAACCCAATCCAGTCAAACCTATCAAGACTAATCCAGTTCAGATACATAAAGTATAATAGGGTCAAAATCCTTGTCAGTCAGCTCTCAGCTTACATCCATCCATTTCCCCGATTGCCAGCTCAGCAGACCCATGACGGCTCAAAGTTCGGAAGAAGTTGTGGCCATGATAACAACATTAAACCAGAGAATTACATGCAGGAAGAGACCAATGCTGAAATGCAATGCCCATCTGGGGCATCTACTACATATCCAGTCCTAGGCTCCCAGCCAAACTTTGACCCACCTTTGCCAGCTGAAGATTTGCAAAGTCCAGATCCCTGAGAAAGGTTGGCTCAAGCTCGAGTTTTCAGACCCCTGGTATAACCTAATGAAAGGCTTCATCCCCTTGATACTAATGATCTCGATTCGACCTTGGTAAAAATTGCTAACCTTGAGAAGCAATTCAAAAAGGCATAGGGACTCAACTCCATTCCCGACATTGAGGATGGGTACACCGAGGCTGCTGTAAGGCTCCCAGATAGATTCAAGATGCCATCCATTAACCGTTTCGACAGGTCTGGAGATCCTGTGGAGCATATCTGGCTTTTCTTGGACGTGCTCAAACTGATGGGTTTGACTAAGCCTCAGAAACTCTCTTTGTATGAAAGAACCCTGTTGGGTGTAGCAACCACTTGGTACGTCAAGTTGGAGCATAAAGTGAAGTAAAACTGGGAAGAGTTGGTTGAGGCGTTTGTCAATCAGTACTCTTACAATATCTTAATTGAAATGACCACCCAAGAGCTTGAAGCAACCCACTAGAACCCTAAAGAACCTTTTGTGGAATTTGTTGTGAGGTGGAGAGCACAGGTATCACAAACGACAGATCGACTTTTTGAGAGGGACCAAGTGCGGATAGTGGTGCAGACCCTTGAGCATGATATGTTACAAAAGTTAATAGTCGCTCCACTATTCACTTTCAAAACTTTGCATGAATTAGGGGTTCAGATTGAGAGTGCATTCAACAAAGGGATTATTCCCAGAACAAGCGAACCAACAAAAGGTTTTTTTTCTAGAAGAACCAATGCTAGCAGTAGCACTATTCCCAAACCCACTGAAGTCAATACCATCACCACTACCAAAACTGCAAACCCTTTTGTTAATACCAACCCACAAACAGCTAGCCCAACCCGAGCTCAAGGCAGAACGTTCGTCCCCCTCTATATGAGCCTAACCAGCACACTACAAGTCTTGATGGAAAGAGGGTATCTCAAAGCCCTTGATCCTCAACCTTTGCCTGACCCACTCCCTGCTAGACATAATCCCACCAAATACTGTGTGTACCATCAACAGTGTAGTCATGGCACCGATCATTCCTATCGCCTTTGTCGTGAGGTTTAGAATCTCATCGATTATCAGATGATAGCTCCACCTTAAGGCCCCAATGTTACCATCAACTCACTTCCCATCCTTGACCAAGTATCTCCTCTCTGCCTTAACCTCATCCATACATTGCTATCCATCTTCAACCCCAACATATACATCACCCCGGCCCATTTACCCAAGCCTAAGATGTTCATTCCAGAAAGTACCGATTTGTGCATGATGGATGCACCCAATCCGGTTCGGGTACGCCAAAAGTGCTAAATGGCTGAACCCACTACTGCTGAAATGTTGGAAATAATTGAAGACATTTAAGGAACGGTGGCAGATTTAACATTTGGGGTTTTGATCACATCACCAAGCTCCTTAATCTTGGGGCGAGCTGCAGTTGAAAAGGGCCAACCCAAAACTATCTCAAGTCTGGGTGATGACAGATCAACAACAAATAGGCCTCGCTTTGATATAGCCACCCAATTCCTTGGCCAAACAGAAGCAAGTGGCAAAAACAAAGCCGGGACAAGTATTGATCCCTATGCACAACTTTGGTGGGCTATTGAGACTTTGAAGGTCAAGGGGTTGAACAAGCAGCAAGTGCTTGAAGTTGTTGCAAAGACTGTGGATTACACTTTTGTCTCTCGGGATGAGAGCATTTTGAATCAAGAGGCAAACGATGGAAATGGATGCTTTACCAGAAATACCCATCCTAATTCCAATCCCAAGCCTATGAATACCCGATCAACACTTGCCAATCCATTTGCTAATGTTTCTAAACCCAGTGCTTCCTTCTCTCTGAAACGAATTGTTAGACTTATTTATTTTGATGATTTATTTAATTATGTTTCAATTTATTTGAAAAAGAAAAATAGAATCCAAAATTTATTTTGATGATTTATTTAATTATATTTTAATTTATTTGAAAAATAAAAATAGAATCAAAATTTATTTTGATGATTTATTTGAAAGAAAAAAATAGAATCAAAATTTATTTTGTCTCATTATTTCTTATCTAAGCCTTTATCCTAAATGTTGTTAGAATGTATTTAATATTTGATTAAATCAGGAGTTCAAACAGTCCAAAACAAAGGTTCAAACAACCCAGCACAACAGCAGGCCAAAAGGTTCAAAAGGTTCAAGTGAAAGATATTCAAATTTGTAATGATGGAGTGGAAGAAATTCAAATTAGTAATGATGGAGTACAACGGCTATAAATGGCTATAAGTTTCATTATATATACCAAAGCCTCTAATGTAAATAAGTTACAAAAAAATTAGAAAATATTCTTTGATCTATAATCACTTACATCTATTCTTTGAAAAATTCTCTGAGAAGTGTTCTTCAATTTTTGTTTACATCCTCTCTTAGAAATTATACACTGAGCCTTATAGCATTGAGCTCATCTTTCCTATGTGAGGTTTACAGAAAAATCAGAGCTTCATTTTTATGTCTATTTTGAGAGATAATTATTGTAGCTTTTAGTGAAAGCAAAAACACATTTTTTTCAACCTTATAAGAGTGTAGTACACTCAATGTTCTTTACTTAGAAAGTCAGTGTAAAATCTGTAGAGGATTGCCCCATCTGTGAAAAGGTTGCTAGCACCCTGTGAAGCTAGAGTATAGTGGAAAATCTCAAGTAAAGCTTGAGGAGTGGACGTAGGCCGAGTTAAAGCCGAACTACTATAAATTTATTTGCCTCTATCTCCCTTGTCTCTTTATTTTATTTTAAATTGCCATAGCTATATTTCACATTTTTACTGTCCTAAAATCATTAACTAACATAGTTGTTATGACACTTGTTTTAATTATTTTTATTTCATTAATTATATTTATTTATTGTGCTAGTCATAATTTTTATTAGGGTATTATTAATTTTAATTATAAAAACCTAATCCACCCCCCATTTTAGGTTGTCTTTTGGGTAACAATTGGTATCAGAGCCTAGACTCTTGCTTTAGATTTAACCATCTAAGAGTTTCGATCCATGGCAACCTTAGCTAGCACTAGCACTACTGAAGGACAAGCCACCAATAGGCCACCATTATTTGACGGAAACAACTATAGTCATTGGAAAGATAAGATAACCCTATACCTACAAGCCACTAATTATGCTATGTGGATTATTATCACTAAAGGTCAAAAAATTCCTACCAAATTAGTAGACAATATTAGTGTTCCTAAAACTAAAGATGAATGTGATGAGAGGGATCACAAATTATTGCAAGCCAATGCTAAAGCCAAACTCACCCTTATTTTTGGATTAGACTCTAAGGAGTACAATAGAATTTCAAGTTGTGATTCAGCAAAAGAAATTTGGAACAAACTTGAAGTAACTTATGAAGGTACAAACCAAGTAAAGGAATCTCGTATTGATATGCTTGTTCATAGTTATGAATTGTTTAAAATGAACTCTGATGAATCTATTTCAAGTATGTTTAATAGATTTACAGAAATTGTAAACTCTTTGAAATCTCTTGGCAAAACTTATACTAACAGTGAGTTGGTAAGAAAAATTCTTCGGTGTTTACCAAAGAATTGGAAAGCAAAGGTCACTGCCATTATAGAAGCCAAAGATCTCTCCACATTGGGATTGGATGAGCTTATGGGTTCCCTTATGACTCATGAGATCACCATGAAAGGACATGAGGATGTTGAAATCAAAAGGAAAAGTGGAATTGCATTCAAAGCCTCATCAAATGAAGAAAAACATGAAAACTCCAGTGAGAATGAAAGCTATGCCATGTTTAGTAGAAATCTCAAAAAGCACTTCAAGAAAAAACAATTATGAAGGAAGAAGACCTTTCAAGAAAGAGTACAACAGAGATAAAGAGCCTATAATTTGCTATGAGTGCAAAAATCCTAGACATATGAAGATGGATTGTCCAAAATTGAAGAATCATGGAAAAGACTACAAAAGAAACAAAATGGCCATGGTAGCATCTTGGGGAGAAAGTGAAGATGAAAGCTCAAGTGATGAAATTGAAAATGAAGTAGCCAACTTATGTCTCATGGCTCTTGAAGATGAAGACTCTACTCAAGATAAGGTTTGTTTTAAGTCCAAAGCTAAAGAAGGGAAGTGGTACCTTGATAGTGGATGTTCCAGACACATGACCGGAGATAAATCATTCTTTACTAAACTATCATCGAAAGATGGAGGATTTGTTACTTTTGGAGACAACAAGAAAAGAAAAATCATCGGTATTGGTAATATCGGTATTTCTCCTAACCCTTCTATTGAAAATGTTTTACTTGTTGATAGACTTGAGCATAACCTACTTAGTATTAGTCAATTATGTGATAAAGGTAATCGAGTTATTTTTGATAAATCACATTGCACAATTGAAAGCAAAAATGATCATAAAGCTCTATTCGTTGGTAATCGCCATGATAATGTTTATGTTTTTCATCTTAATGATCTCTATGCTGGTGATGTTAAATGTTTATATGTTAATAATGAAAATAGTTGGTTATGGCATAGAAGACTTGGTCACGCTTATATGGATTTAATTGCTAAACTTTTGAGAAAGGATTTGGTCATTGGACTTCCAAAAATTAAATTTGAAAAAGATCATCTTTGTAGTGCTTGTCAACAAGGAAAACAAACTAAAACATCATTTAAATCAAAATCTCATATTTTCATAATTAGACCTTTACAACTATTACATATGGATTTATTTGGTCTCTCAAGGACATCTAGTATAGGTGGTAAACGTTATTGTCTTGTTATTGTTGATGATTATTCAAGATTTACATGGGTTGTGTTTTTAGCACACAAAGATGAAACATCTTCTTCTTTCACAAAACTCCGCCGTAGAATTCAAAATAAAAAAAACTTTCTTATTACTAATATTCGAACCAACCATGGTAGAGAACTTGAAAATGAGAAATTTGAATTGTTTTGTGATGAGCATGGTATTGGACATAATTTTTCAGCACCTAGAACCCCTCAACAAAATGGTGTAGTAGAAAGGAAGAATAGAACTTTAGAAGAGATGAGTAGAACAATGCTTTGTGAAAATAATCTTCCTAAATATTTTTGGGCCGAAGCCGACCACACCGCATGCTATATTTTAAATCATGCATTAATTAAACCTATTCTCAAAAAGACTCCTTATGAACTTTGGCATGATAGAAAGCCCAACATTAGTCACTTGCATATTTTTGGTTGTAAATGTTTTGTGCATAATAATGGTAAAAATAACTTAGGTAAATTTGATTCAAAATCTGATGAAGCAATTTTTCTTGGCTATTGCTAAACTAGCAAAGCTTATCATGTTTTTAATAAAAGAACTCTTATTGTGGAAGAATCTATACATGTGGCATTTGATGAAACTAACATCTCTGCTCAAAAGCAAATTGTTAGTGATAATATAGATTTGGAACCAAATGTGGAAGATTCAAGTATCTACAAAGAAGAGAACCAACCATGTAGGTTGAACAAGGAGATTGAACAACCTATTCTCCCACCACAAGAAGAAGGAGGAAAGAATGATGATTTGCCAAGAAAATGGAAGTTTGTTCAGAATCACCCTAAGGATTTAATCCTAGGTGACCCTACAAAAGGTATTAAAACTCGCTCTTCGCTTAGAAACATTTGAAGTAAATTGGCTTTTCTCTCACAGATTCAGCCTAAAAACTTTCAAGAAGCCGAATTCGATGAACATTGGATGATAGCTATGCATGAAGAGCTTAACCAATTTGCGAGAAACAAAGTGTGAGAATTTGGGCCAAGACCTAAAAATCATACCATTATCGTTACCAAATGGATCTTTCGAAAAAAGCTTGATGAATACGGCACAATTATAAGAAACAAGGCTAGGCTTGTTGCACAAGGATACAATCAAGAAGAAGGTATTGATTTCGATGAAACCTTTGCCCCGGTTGTTAGATTAGAAGTCATTTGCATGTTACTTGCATTTGCATGTTTTAGAGATTTCAAACTTTATCAAATGGATGTAAAAAGTGCATTTCTTAATAGTTTTATAAATGAGGAAGTTTTTGTTAAACAACCCCCAGGTTTTGAAGATCATGCTTTTCCAAATCATGTTTTTAAACTATCAAAAGTTTTATATGGTTTGAAACAAGCACCTCGTGTATGGTATGAACGATTAAGTAAATTTTTGATTGAAAATAATTTTTCTAGAGGAACGATTGACACAACACTTTTTGTTAAAACTAAAAATGATGATTTACTTATTGTGCAAATATATGTAGATGACATTATATTTGGTGCTACTAATGAAACCTTGTGTAAGGAATTTGCTAAGTGTATGCAAGGTGAGTTTGAGATGAGCACGATGGGGGAGCTAAATTATTTCTTTGGTCTTCAAATCAAACAATGTAATGAATGAATTTTTATCAACCAAGCTAAGTACACAAAAGAACTACTCAAAAAGTTTGGTATGTATGACTCAAAAATAGCTGGAACACCTATGAGCACATCCATTAAGCTAGACAATGATGAAAAAGGTAAGTCCATTGATCAAACAAAATATCGAGGTATGATCGGCTCACTTCTTTATTTAACTTCCAGTAGACCCGATATTATATTTAGTGTTTGTATGTGTGCTAGATATCAATAAAATCCTAAGGAATCACATCTCAATGCTGTTAAAAGAATTTTTAGATATCTTGTTGGCACTCAAAATTTGGGACTGTTTTATCCAAAAGATGTTGCATTTGATTTAATTAGTTACTCGAATGCCGACTTTTTCGGATGCAAACTTGATAGAAAAAGCACCAGTGGCACTTGTCACTTTCTTGGTAACTCATTAGTATATTGGTTTAGCAAAAAATAAAATTGTGTTGCTTTATCAACGGCCGAAGCTGAATATATAGCTTCCAGAAATTGTTGTGCCCAAATACTTTGGATGAAACAACAATTGAAGGACTTTGATTTGCATATGATCATATCCCTATTAAATGTGATAATACTCGTGATAATACTAGTGCCATCAATTTAAGCAAAAATCCGGTTCAACACTCATGAACAAAACATATTGAAATTCGACATCATTTTTTAAGAGATCATGTTCAAAAAGGGGATATTGTACTTGAATTTATAAATACCGACAAGCAATTGATGGATATTTTCACAAAACCCCTAAGCGAGGATCGCTTCAATTTTATTCGTGGCAAGCTTGGAATGTCGATTTTTACTTAAAAAGTTTTGTTATGACTTTGAAACTTGAATTTTTGTTAAAATGATATATGTGTATTGTTACATTGATATAGAAATATTTATATCAGTTGAATGTTCTCAAGTCCTTCATACATTTATTCTCTTAAACAGTTTGCTATTCTTAACTGTGTATTTTTTTTTTTAGTTCTGCATCTTGAGGTAAAGTTAACTTTGCATACATTGATTTTTTTAAACCTTCATGGTATTTTTTTGCATTACTATTTCAGTAACACCAACATCCCATTAAGTTTAATTTCTGCTGGTATTATAAAACCTTCATTTATTTTATTTTTATTTTTTTCTCATTATTATTTTTTGTTTGGACTTAATGTTCTTATTTTTTTCTGCTTTTTAATTTCATTTTTCAGTACTTAAACATAAAAACAAAAACAAATCAAAATACAAATATTTACATTAAAAAAAAACATCCTTCATTTTTTTTACGGCCACATGTCGATCAAAATAAATATAAAAAAAAAAACTTCATTTTTTTTTCTGGCCATATGCCGATCTTACTTACTCGCCTCTTCCATCGTTTTCTTCTTCTTTTTATCACCTTGGGCTACCCTTGATGCCCCAGCCCCCGTGCTTTCATCGAGAGTGATGACTCCCCGCTGACTATCAAAGGCCAAGAACGACGTTGCTCAAAATCAGGCCATGGAGGTGGTCTTCCGTTTAAGCTCTTTATTTTTGGCCTTCAGTGCACCTATTTCTAATCGCGCATCCTTGTACATGTGCTGGAGCAGAGAGAGTTGGGCGTTGACCTGATGGAGCTCACTCGTCCTGTTCTGCAATCGATGAGCCAATTTTGTGACTACCGTCACCGTCTTTATACAGGACGTCAGTGTGAAATGATTGGCTTCTATGTCAGATTGAGCTGCCATGATTTGCTCATTCGACATCATAGGAAGGTTAGGAAGAGAAATGACAGGAAGAGTAGGAGTAGGGGCACTCGGTCTAGCAGAGCTTATGGGATCGTTCAGGTCCAGAAATAGAGTGAGGGGACGGGATAAGGAAGCCATGGTTCAGAGGTGAGAGGTGTAAAAGAAATGAGTTACTGAGAAATAGAAGAGAACAAACTGAGGTTTGGCCTCCTCCATTTAGTTTTTTTTTTGTCTCTCGATGAGGAAGAAGAATCAGACGAGAGTGGTGAAGAAGCGATAGAAGAGAATGGTGAAGAAGAAAATGGAAGAGTGTGTGATTAAGAAGAAGGCAAAAGAGCAGAAGAAAATGAGGGAGAGGAAGCTGAGGCGAGTACAAATCGGGGCCTGCTTTTGTCGGCCAATGACGTAAAAGTGAGGCTGCGTGTCAAATGCGTTTATCGAAGGAAAAAGAGAGACGCGGGCAAGTTGTATGTGTATGCATATATGTATATATATATTTTGAATTGTATAGATGCTATTTATCACTATCATTTTCCTCCTCCTCCTCCTCTAGATTCTGACCCATGATTTCCTTTTGATAATGTCACAGACGGAGAAATTATATGATGTTATGTATTATGGTATTATTTTCAAACTAATCTGATGTTATGTATTTATAGTTTGATATCTTAATCTTATATCATGTTGTTGATTAAAGCTTATTTATTGCACATGTGCTAATCTATCTATTTAGAAATAAATTCAGGGAGAATGACTTGAGCGGGAGCCTTTTCTTACTCCCAAATCAAATCAAAACATCATTGTGTGCTATCATAAAAAAAAGGGAGATCGTTAGACTTATTTATTTTGATGATTTATTTAATTATGTTTTAATTTATTTGAAAGAGAAAAATAGAATTCAAAATTTATTTTGATGATTTATTTAATTATATTTTAATTTATTTGAAAAAGAAAAATATAATCAAAATTTATTTTGATGATTTATTTGAAAGAGAAAAATATAATCAAAATTTATTTTGTCACATTATTTTTCACCTAAACCTTTATCCTAAATGTTGTTAGAATGTATTTAATATTTGATTAAATCAGGAGTTCAAACAGCCCAAAACAAAGGTTCAAATAGCCCAGCACAACAGCGGGCCAAAAGGTTCAAAAGGTTCAAGTGGAAGATATTCAAATTTGTAACGATGGAGTGAAAGAAATTCAAATTAGTAATGATGGAGTACAACGGCTATAAACGGCTATAAGTTTCATTATATATAGCAAAGCCTCTAATGTAAACAAATTACAAAAAAATCAGAAAATATTTTGTAACTTGTTTACATTAGAGGCTTTGGTATGTATAATGAAACTTATAGCCGTTGTATTCATTTGAATTTATAGCCGTTTATAGCTGTTGTACTCCATCATTACTAATTTGAATTTCCTCCACTCCATCATTACAAATTTGAATATCTTCCACTTGAACCATTTGGCCTGCTGCTGTGCTGGGTTGTTTGAACCTTTATTTTGGGCTGTTTGAACTCCTGATTTAATCAAATATTAAATACATTTTAACAACATTTAGGCTAAAGGTTTAGATGAGAAATAATGGGACAAAATAAATTTTGATTCTATTTTTCTTTTTCAAATAAAATTGTTACCCAAAAGACAACCTAAGAGGGGGAGGGGGGGTGAATTAGGTTTATCTTTTGGGTAACACGAACCATCACCCAACTTTATATGAGCCTAACCTATGCATTGAGGGTACTGATGGAGAAAGGGTATCTCAAACCTCTCAATCCTCGACCTCTCCCTGATCCTTTCCCTTCTAAACACTACTCTATTAGTTTGCACATTCCATTAGCAATACGGTCACCATATTGACCGTTGCTTTTGGCTTCGCCATGAAATTCAAGACCTGATTGACAAAAAGGTCATCACCCCACCTGAAAATCCCAAAGCTATTAGTAACCCTCTTCCTGACCACAATAGAATACCAGTCCATAACATAAAACCCATACACAACTTGCCAACAAACAACCATTACCCTAGCCAACACAACATACCTGCTAATGAGCCCAAACCCACTCTGTTCATTCCTGAATCTTCTGATCCCAATATGAGCAAAAGGAACAAAATCTTTGAAGAGGTGGAAAGTTTACTCGATCTCGGTGAGTTCAAGCTTGATGAAGCATTGGGCTCTCTGGAGATGTCATCACTGGTGGTTGGGATGCCAAATCTCAGTCTCAGCTAGGGTAATTGTCAAAAGCACTTGGGAAGGACCTTCTAAACTAGGGGCATGGTGTAAAGAAGCAATTGTTTTGGTTAAGGAGATGTATGGCGACAACCAGGGTAATTATGAGATTCAATCTGTAAGACTCTGTTTAAAAGTTTGAAATCAATCCTACTAGGTGTGAGTGTTAGTATTGCTGAATTAAAGGCAGGTCTTGACCTTCCCGTGGGCTACTTGAAGTTGTTTTTGAAAATTCTACAAATGGACTTGGAGAAGGGAAACCCCATTTTTTGTCTTAGAAATGCTTGTTTTGTTTTGAGTTATGTCCTACAAATAGTTGTGCTGTGAATGTGTTTTTTTTTTTTTTTTTTTTTTTTTTTTTTTTTTTTTTTTTTTTTTTTTTTTTCTTGTCTTTTCTTGTATTGTTGCATCAGTTGAGTCTTTTCCTTTGAGTCGCTCTTGTGTACCTTCAGATCTTCATCTTTATAAGAAAGTGGGAGTCAAGTTTCTGATCATTTTATTGTGCCTATAGTGAATGCATGCGTGACATTTTACAAATAGAAAAGGGTTTTGAATTTGTTTTTTTGAATGAGATTCTGTTAATAAGGATCCCCTGAATGGTTTGAGTGAAATCTGACTTATCGACGCAAAGTCGTTCATGATTTCAAAAATTTTAAGCTGTTTCTTTTGCAAAACTTGCGAAGATAGGTTGGGTACTCTCTTCACCGTTAGGCGATCATTTTGGCAAGCACAAGGCAGCTTTCAGACCTCACAAATCATAGAATTTCTCCTCTGGAATTTTCATTATTTCAAAGAGAAAAGGATATAAAAAAAAGAAAAAAGAAAAAAGAAAAAAAGAGGAAAAATAAGAAAAGAAAAAAAAAGAACAAAAGAAAAGAAAAAAAGACAAAAAGGAAAAAGGAAAAAGAAGTTAATCATCAAGCCAATGGCATCCATTGGAATGAAACCCAATCAAATTATGAGGAAAGGAACTCTTGTCTGAATTCAGGGAAGCCGATGCTCAGAGGTACCACGGTGCAAAAGGAATTAACTCTAAAAATAGAGTAAAAGAGAAGAAGAAGACATGCATAAAAGAATGGAGAACCTAACTCAAATCAAGGCGAAGCCAGTTCCAGTGTTAAGGCAAGGATGACTATTGATCAAATTCACCACAAGTGTTGTAACGCTACCCTTGAGAGGCTCGCTAGGTCGAAAATCTGAAAGGGTGACCTATGCAAAAGTAAGAGCATGAAAAATGAGAAATTAAAAAAAATATAGCTCTCAAGGTTGAAAACCCCAAACAGGTGACTTTGGCAAAAGATAGAGCGCAAAAGGAGAGTGTTAAAACCTGAGTGAACCTTAGCCATGAACTACTTTGACCTAATTTCCATTCTTAGGATACGTAGGCAACTTTATCTTGAAGTTCGGTCTTAACCATACCTATCTCATCTATCCCAACTCAATCATCTTTACCCAATTCACATCATCAGCTTCGCATCAATCCATAAGCTACGTCGACTACTGTACATATCATATACTAGTGTTGGGTAAGAAAGAACTAGCTTGAATCAACAAATAGAGAAATTTTCAATACTTGAATTTATCAGTAGAATCTCTATCTTGAGAAAAAAAAGGAATCAAAACTCAAGTTTTGCGAAATTGATTTCTAAAAGGGAACATAAATGAAACTAGAGGCACTATGAATGATTAGTTACCTTGAGTCTTTTTATGCTTTTGGGTCAGTTGTGAATTCAATTATGTCATGCCTGGTGTTTGTTTCAGTCTGCGCTCTTCATTGAGTCACCATAACGTGTCTGTCGCTCAAAAATGCTCTTCATCGAGTCACCTTAGCGAGTTTGTCGCTCAAAAGTTCAATAGAGTGGCATGGTCAAAATTCTATACACGAGCATTCGCTCCAAACTAAAAAACAAGTCCATGTGTGGAATTCATAAATAAACTAAGAGTGCTTGTAGCTCAACTTTTTTGCACCCCCTTTCGAAAGTTTGAAAATAAGCCCTACAGTTCGGACTCCCGTGGTACTGAATCTAATCTCACAAGTGCAATGTGAAATTGATAAACACCAAAGAGTCCAAATCTGGCAAATCTTTTAGAAAATTGATTTTGAATCAAAAATGCCAAAAAATGGACTGCTTTCCTAGATATAGAGTCGCCACCTAAATATTTTGTTTTGCAGAAATTTAGGAAACCTATGACTCATGCCAAAGGCCACGTGTCTATCATCACCAAGATTGTCTCGGCTTGGGAACTTAGGTACGAGAGGGGAAGGTCATAAATACATTTGAGCACTCCCGCTCGCCCGATCAAAGATCAGCCTCTACTAATTTTGATATGAATCTTATGCACATTATATGCTCTTGTTTTGGTTTATTAGGCTAGCATTTACTATGTGATGCACACACAAACATTATATGTTCGGGTTTGAAAATTGTTTCGAATATGTATCACTTGGAAAAGTGATCGTATAGAAACATTGCTCAAATTATTCCAAGTCAAGCAACAAGCCTTCATCCACAGGCATTCAAGTAATTTAGCATTTAAGCAATTAGCCTCATGGCAAGCATGCTAAACATGGCAATATTAACATTTCATGCAAGATGCTAAAACGAGTAAAGGCTCACCTAGTACTCCAAGCCAAAATAGAAATGAGTTAGAAAAATGCATGATCCTAACTATGCAATATAACTAATGCAACGCATAAAAAAATACAATTTAATAGGCTCAGCTACTAATATGGCATATGAATCAATTAAATAGCATGCGGTCTAGCACGTATTCAAAGAAGTATTTAAACCAACAATACAGTTAGAATGATGAACCAAGCCTCGGTGCATGCAATACGAATGGATGCAAACATGAAGTATGCTAATTGAAACGTGATGTCTCTAAACTAACCATCATAAGCAGTTAAATAAAAAGGAGAAAGATGTGGGGTTGGAAGACATACACATTATTAAATTTCGCTCTTGCGAAGGACAGTCCAAATGAATAAACTAAGCTAACTAGCTAACTAATTGAAGCTAAGCTAATTATTACAAACCAAAACGAATAAACTAGCTAAACTACTTAACTAGTTATTACAACACTTGAATTAATAAACTAGTTCACTAATTAAATAATTACAACACATGTGCAATTCAAATAAGTAATTAAATTAAACAATTAACTACTACGTCTCGAGAAACGAGGATGTGCATGTGTATGCTCGGTTTGGAGAGCCTCTGTTGCACAATAGAACACCAACACTACTACTCACTCTGCTCTCCCTTACAAACTCACTACTCAATTTTGCACCAGTGGCCGGCCGGCCAGTGATGAAGACTGTCGGCCATCAAAGGTGATCTGCCGGCCACCTGCCGGCCATGGAAAGTGGCCTGCCGGCCATTGCTGTACAGATTCATCTTGCTGCAACAGAAGATAAACAGAGCATATACAGGGTATTTTCAAGGGTTGTCTGCACAACTCACCCCTCTTTTTCATAAACAAATCCAAGGAGTGGTGAACTTAAGCCATAAACCACCAACTAAAACAATTTCATTGCATGATAGCTTGTGAATCAAAGTGTGCAATTTCAATAAATGCAACAAAAAGAGACTCCAAAGACCACCTCACTATCATGGATGATCAAGGTAAGTGAGGACTTTGGAGACTTGAATCATTTCATCACTAATGAGTATGAAATGGTGCAAGTTCTATGTGTTCAATTAATGTCTAATTGAATACAACCAATTATTATTTTGCATCACTTTTAGTCGCATTTTCAGTTACTCATTTTAGTTACCTTTTCATCCTTTACTTCAATTAAGTCCAAGGGTGAGTTTAAGTCATCTAATGGAAAGAGGGCCCAAACCAAAAGTTATTGTAGGCCTGAAAGAGACATCATACCATTGGTAATGAATCCCCTAAGGGATTAAACCATTAAGCATGATATCTCAATCTCATGTTTTAAACTAACAAGTAGTTTAAACCACTTTCAAGGCAAAACAAAAAGCCAAGAAAGGAGGGAGGTTGCAGAGTGAGAAAAGCATAAATAAATTGTATCAACTCAAAGGAGAAGGCGTCTAAGGCCTAGAACACCAAACTCATGAGGACTATTACACTACAAGAATGAAAAACAAAGCTCAAATGCAACTAACAGCCCAAAACAGTGCTAAAACAGTCTAAAACAAGTCCTAAAACATGCTCGAATTGAGCTAAACATAACTAGACTAGTATGCAAGACACAAGGAGAGGAGTGTAGATGTCCCCGAACGCCCCGGGAGGATGAGTCCCGTTCTGTTCGTTTGTGGGCTCACTACAGTTCGGACTCTCAAATTGTCACGGTTCTAAATCTGAACCAAGGAGTCCAAATCTGGCAAATCATTTTGAGAAAATAGATTTTTAGAAAGAAGTGCCAAACATGGACTGCTTTGCCAGATACAGAGTCGCCACCTAAATATTTTATTTTGGAGAAATTTAGGAAACCCTGACTCGTTTGCCTAAGGACACGTGTCCGTCATCACCAAAGTTGCCTCGGCTCGGGAACTTGGGTACGATTGGGGAAGGTCAGCTATGAGCACCCCCTCTCGCCCGATCCGAAGATCGGCCTCTACTGACCATGATATCTTGTTTTGAAAACATTATGCGTTCTTATTCCGGTTATCAGCCTAGATTTACTACGTGATGCGCACAGCAAATAAGTATAGACTAAGTCACCTAAATTGGAACAAAACATTTCATGTTTGTTTTGAAAAAAGTTTGCTACTCGCAAGTAGGCCAAAATACAGATTTTGCCACCCTCGAGTGGGCTTAGAAAACATGGTTTTGCCACTCTCGGATTTTGCCACTGTCTAGTGGGCTTAAAACTCGCATCCAATGCATTGTCCCAATTCAAGTAATCCAACCTTCACCCACAGGCATTCAGGCAGTTATAACACGTAAGCACATAGCCTCATGGTAAGCATGTTATCATGGCAACACTCACACTCATGCAAGGATGCTAAAACGTAAATTCTTACCGAGTACTCCAAGCCAAAACAGAAACTAGTTAGTAATCATATGCATGATCCTAGTTTATGTTAAGATGGATAATGCAACATATGCAAGATGCAACTACAATGGGGTCGGCTATTCTAAGATGGCATGTGATGATGCTACAACTAGCACGTATTCAACTTGGAATTGAAATACAATGCAGTTAGTATGATGCGTCGAGCCCAGTGCATGCAAGACAAATGTATGGATGCACGCATGCATAGCATAAGGTATGTTAATTTAAACATGCCCTAGTACTAACCATTGAAAGCAGGTAAGTAAAAAGGGGAAAGAAGTGAGGGTTGGAAGACATACACACACTCACACACACTTATTACACAATTGCCCTCACTCAGAGGGTCCGAAAGAGTAATACAGGCCGAATAACAAATCAACTATCCTAGCCAATTAATTATTACAAACCCTCTAATTAATTAACAAATTATTTACAAAAAAACAGCCTAAATATGAAACTAAAGAGACCGCCTCAGCTCTGCCTTGGAATGCGTGGATGATGCATGCTTGACTTGCCTTGCTTGGAAACCCGTACCATGCCACTATTGCCTCTGTTTACACTGCCTTGCTACTCTGAAAATTGTGAATGTTTCCAGAACTGCTTTGAGCTTCCTTCTGAGTGCTGTGGAGTGCCACCGGCCAGAACAAAAGGCCACCGGCCATGGGAATGGGATTATCGGCCAAAGCTTGTGTCATCGGCTGGACACTGATGGCCTGTCGGCACTAGAGATGGCCAGTCGGCTATTTCTTCCTGCAGAATCCAGCAATTGACAGCAGCAGAGGGCAAGCAGTGTATGGCATGGAATTTTCGAGCAAATGTGAGCATGGCCACACTCCCTATCATGCAATGGACTCAAGGGAGCGTGGCTCTCGACCCTCGGGCCATCAATTATGCATTTTGATGCATGATGGCCTAAGAGGCCAAGTTTACCATTCAATGTAAATGCATGCACAAAAGAAATGAATGCCTCTTGCCCTATCATGTTGAGATCAAGGGCATTGGCGACCGAGGAGTGAGACGCGTTACATCACTTCAAGAACGAATGCATCCCATTCCTCAGATTTGGTTTGACACCCCAAACCAAACCTAATGCAATGCATGTATGTCATATATTATGCCAAATGACGCAACTTAATGCAATGCAATATGAGAATGCTAGCCTAATACAATGCGATACTACCAAGACATGCAAGCTAATCTGACGTCACATTAGTATGCCAAGTATGCAACAAGGTCATGTGATGCCATTAGCTAAGCAATATGCGAAAATGCAAACATGATATAATGCAAGCATGCAACTAATGTAATGCAATATACATCATGCCAAGTATGCAATTATGTACAAGGGTGGTCTTAAACTGAAATGGGAGGCCTTGGCCATGCCCCAAAAACAGTGGCCAAAGGTGGTGCAAAAGAGCACCAATTATGCATGCAAACATGCACACAACAAGGTTCATTATCTAAGCATGGAAGGGGACAACTCTAGGCATACTTGAAGGCGATATGCATGGACGTTAAAAACTCATGTCAAACTCTGAAAAGCAAGTGAAGAATGATGCCAAAACATGCTATGGAATGGGTGCGAAATAGAAGGCATTTAAGGTCACAAAAGAGAGCATTGCCCAACACCTATCCCAAGCAAACATGGTATGGACTATGCAACCAAAAACAGAGTTATAATGCACCAAAACAAGTCCCAAAACCCACTGTTATGGTAGCTCGAATGACTCAAACACATATGCATGCACAAAAGCCCAAACATAGAGCATGAGACCACACCTCTTCAAGGCATTGAAAGGAGAACAAATGTAAGCATGTAAGCACAAAACATGGACTGAAATGACATAATAAGTGATTCCAAATCACTGAAATAGCCAAGGTAATGCATGCTAATGACTCACACACCCGATGCCAACATGCTAGAATGCAAAGGGACTATACAAAGCATGAAAGGTATGACCAAATCAATGCCTAACAGACCTCAAGCATGATGAAACATGACCAAAAGTTTCACAAAGCTAGGCAAAACATGAGGGCATGGTAGGCTAAATGTATGATGCACTTCTAGGCAAAATAAGGGAATACAAAGCAAGTATATTAAGCATGCAAGGGGCCATTAATCCAACCAAAAATAGAGATATAATATGACCAAATAACACCCAAAAACCTCTAAAATGAAGCCAAAAGCAATTAAGCATACATGCTACCCTTATGAGCCAAAATGCAAACAAAAAGAGAGACAAAGGGAGAGGGGTGTCCCACCCCTATGCAAGACTTCAAGACCCCTTCTTCACCACTGAAAATCCTCTGGATTTCAGTGGTGGGAAGGCCAATACACAAAAGGATTCAAAGCTCAACGAAAAAGGTACAAAAGGGCCAAACAAGGCCTAAGAGGGGGAGGTCGACCCCCAACACCAAAGTGACCTTAATAAAGTATCTTAAGCATGCAAATACAAGACTTTTTTCAGTTATACACAAATCTTAAATCAGTATGCAAGATAGGTTAAAGACTAGTGCAAGTTTGGGGAAAATAAAGCAAAAGTGTTACCCTTGAAGAACACTTCAAGAACAGCAAGTGCAGCCACCATCTTCTGATCAAAACAAGCTCAAAACTTGAAGAACAAACCCTCAACACCTCCAAAGTCGAAGTATGGTGTAATACTTTGTGTTCTAGTGCAAAACTAAGAACAAACTACACTTTTAGGCCCTCAAACACACACAAATCAAGAGAGAGAGGGAGATATATATAGAGAGAGGGTGATATATATCAGAGATATATGTAATTAGGTCTAGTTTTGTTGAACCTCTTCAAAGGAGGAGGAAGGTCTCCTTAAATAGACAAGGCAAAGTGTTAAGCTTCCAAGAGAAGCTAATAAAAGGGGTTAAGGCTTCCTAAAGAAGCTAAGGCAAAGGGGCTAAGGCTTCCTTAGGAAGCTGAGACAGGTGTCCAAGCTTCTTGAGGAAGCTAAGACAAAGGTCCAAGCTTCCCCAAGAAGCTAGACCAAAAGGGTGCAAAGGGTGCAATTCCTCCATACACGTGTATGGAGGACAGGCCTGTGCACTCCAGCTGGCACATCTGGCATGAAAAATGCCTGAAAAAGGAAAAAAGGTGGTACCGGCCAGAAAAGGAGTCCATCGGCCAAATACGTGGTCGACCAACCACACAAAATGCCGATACACCTCAGATAAGTGCTGACCGACCAAACATTTGGTTGGTAGGAAAAAGGAATGGCCGGTGGCTTCATGCCACGGCCGGTGGGTTTCAGGAATGGCTAACAAGCCTCTTCCCACCCTCAAAAGCACAAAACACAAGTCCCTGGTGCAAAACCAAGCACATAACAGGCAAGTTAAGAGATCTTGAGGCAAGGTGCCCGGCTGAGGCCTCCAGGAACTCAAAAGAAACACGAACATAGATGATCACCGAGCATTCAAACGGTGACGTCCAAGTCTTGAGGACGGTCAAAAATGGGGTGTGTACAGGAAGGCTAACCCCTTCAAATTTGGACTTCAAAACATGATTTTGGCCACTGGAAAAGCTCTAAAAATCAGTGTTAAAATGCTTAGAAAAAGATAGTAAAAGAGTGGGAAACAGAAAGGCAAAGGCCTCCAAAACAAGGTATAAAGAAGGGCTATCAACCCCTCAACCTTGAATGGCCTTAAACCCAAGCTTCAGGCCAAAAAATATAGAGTTTTGATAGCCCAAAACAATGGGAAAATAGTAGGAATAATAGTAGAGAAAGCAAGCAAATTGGTAAAGCTTTATACCTCTTGAAGAGAAGAAGCAAGTCAAGTAACAAAATCAAGCAAATAACATCCTCTAGAGCTCAAACCAAGCTCAAAATTACCTCAGCTCAAAGATGGTGAGATTTGGTTAAGGGTGTATAGGTAAAGGTTGAAGATTTGTAGGCCAAAGTGTAGAGATTTGGTAGAGAGAGGGAATTGTAGAGAGAAAAATTTTTGAGCTCAAAATTTTCTAACCTTAAAACATGAGAGAGGGGCTCCTATATATAGAAAACATGAAATTTCCTCAAGGAGATCCAACCCTACATGTGGGGATAGATGCATACATCTGTGCAAATAGCTGGCACAGTTGACATAAAATATATGTAAAATACACTAGTGGCCGGCAGCCCAAAAGTGATGGCCGGTAGGCCACCGGTTGAAAAAGCTAGGCTTGGTCCAAAACTGGGACAACAAAGGTATAGGGTGTGAAAGGCTTAAAGTTGTGGCATTCTGCTGAGGACTTCGAGCACTTGGCGAGCAAATAAACTCATCATTAGGTGTGCATGCGAGGACGTCCAAGTCGTAAGGGCCGTCAAAAATGGGGTGTCTACAGTTGCCCTTCTTTGAGAGAGCTCATAGTCATGAAATAACATGAGTGAATGTCAAAGCCCAGAGACGACCCATTTTGACAAGGCCGTAAGACTTGGACAAACAATCAAGACAAAAATAAATGGTTGTGCCTACAGGCTGCCTACGTATCCCTTTGCAAGGAATCAAACCAACATAGTTCTGGGGCGAAATGCAAATGATATGTACAAAAACTTTGAAAGCTGGACTCACACGCTTCGCGAACCCGACTATTTTGAAAACTCATGATCATGCGAGATGATGCAATAAGCAACAACAAATGCGATAAGCAAGATAACAAGATAACAACAGCTTCAAGCTAAATCCAACACAGGTTCCATGCAAACAAAACATAAGCACATGTTTAACCACGCCAAAACACAAGACGAGGAAAGAAAAAACCGCTCAAGGTTATATTTCATGCATCCCTGAAAAATTGAGAACCGCTCAAGGTCGTGTTTCACACGTCCCGAGGAACAAGAGAACAAAAATTGCACAGGGTCGTATTTCATGCGGCCCGGGATAACAAGAAAATCACTCAGGCTCGTGCTTCACGCGTCTAGAGATAAAACCCGCCCAGGGCCGTGTTTCACGTGTCCCGAGAAACAAAAATCACTTGGGGTCGTGTTTCACAAGTCCTGAGATAAAACCCGCCCAGGGCCGTATTTCACGCGTCCTGAGATAATAAGAAAAACTGCTCAGGCTCTCGCTTCGCACGTCCCGAGATGAAACCTGCCCAAGGCCACGTTCCACACTTCCTGAGAAAATAAGAAAATTGCTCAGGCTCGTGTTTCTTACGTCCCGAGATGAAACCCGCCCAGGGCCGCGTTTCTCGCGTCCTGAGATAACAATAAAATCGCTCGGGCTCGTGCTTTGCGCGTCCTGAGATGAAACCCACCCAGGGTCGCGTTTCACGTGTCCTGAGAAAACAAGAAAACAGCTCAGCTCGTGCTTCACATGTCCTGAGATAAAAAGAAAGAGAGGTGTGCGATAAATGCACAAAGGTAAACAAGCACGATATATGCACAAAGTGAATGAGTGCAATAGATACAGAAACAATCTCACTTGCAAAGCCATGTAGGTTCTTATACCGAGACACGAATTGCTAGAATTCCTCTGAATGAACTGTACATACAATATCGTTTGCCGATTAGTATGCGATATAGTGACAATGCATGTTCTATGCAAGATAAACAACCGAAATATGAAGTTAAGTGAAGGCATGTTCTATTCATTAGACAAGATGCATATTCTATGCGTGACTCATAACTGATGCAAGACGTGCGTGCAATATATATGTGAAGTGAAATTCACATTCTAAGCAACAATGTAAAATGCATATTCTATGCAAGGAACAAAAGCGTAATTTGACAAAAAACAAATTCAGTAGCAACTTTCGATTTACCTCTCGGAAGAGTTACAATATGTTTAGAAAGGATACACCTCATTCATGTTGACAAACGACGAACATTGTGCACCGAAAACACGGTTTTGAGCTTTTGTAGAGACAATCTGAACCCAACAGTGAACCTTCCTTGCAACTCTTGAGAAACAAAGACACAAAACAACATCAAAACACAAAAGAAGGTCACTGGCAATTGGTCGGCCAAATGGGGAGGTTGCCGGCCACCTGCCGACCATAGAAGAGCCTTGCCAGCCATGGATGAGCCTTGCAGGCCAACGATGGTAGCTCGGGGAAAATTCATCTTTGCAAACACGGGTCTATAAATACAAGCCACTAGGCCTCATTTCCTCACACCCACATGTCCGAAAATACTCTCTCTCCAGGTGCTCCTTCTTTCGAGATTTGTGCTTTCTACATATTTTCCAACACCCCACGCAAACTTTATTCGCTAAACCCTCTTAGTCCTCTTCACTTTGAATCGATTGGAATTTGATTTTGACACTTCTTTTCTCATTTTCTCCCTTCTAGGCTTGTTCCCCTCGAGTTTCTCTCGGATTTGGTGCACTTTTTCAGGCTTTGACTTTTTCTTCCATTTTCTCTCTCCTAGGGTTGACTTTTTCCAAGTTTACCCTTTTTTCTTTAGTTTTCTTCATTTTTTCACCTACTTTCCACCCATTTTCCCAATGGCAGATGGTTCTCCACATGGCGGGACCCCTCTAGAGGTTCGCCCCACATTTCCACCTGTTGCTGAGGTAGATGAGTCGGTCATTGCCGAGGTGGTTGGAGGTATTAAGGCTGATATCGAGGCAGAGTTCGAGCCTAAGCCTGAGCCTGAGCCACTACCAATGAGAGTATGACCATTTGATCCGAAGAGGTATCATCCTTGCAGACATATCTTGCAAGCCGGTGGCATCAGGCGCTTTAGCGACTTTATTCCCAGTGCGCTGAAGGATCTCCTGCTGAGGGAGCTGGGTTCTCATCTTTCATCCGTCGCCGTTGAGGTATGAGCTCTGCTTTCATGCATTCATATCTGCCTTTACTTGCATTTCTTACACTACCTTTTATCTGACTGTACTTTTATCGCCGCCTTATCTGATTCATTTATTCTTTGCCACAGGGATAATCTTGTGCCTTCTAGGGGTACGGGGCCACGACCGCACGAGATTGGTACAACGAGCTACCTGTAGGAGTTCGTGACATTGTAGAAGAGACCGACTTTGGCCTATTCTACTTTGGCCAGAAACGGGTCATCGCGAGCGGTCCCCTTCTGGACACACTTATGGAGAGGTGGTGGGATACCACCAACTCCTTCCACTTTTCCACTATAGGGGAGATTATGATGACTCCCTACGACTTCGCCATGATCACCGGCTTAGACATAGGGGGTGATCCGATTCCTTTCGACACCAATATGGGAGAGTGGGAGGCAACCTAGGTTGAGCTGCTGGGAGTGCATCCACCCTTGTATTGGGCAGGCATGGTCGGATATACCTGGTTCGCCGATTAGTTTAGAGGAGCAAGCCTGAGACAGTAAAGGAGATGGAGTAGTATGCTCAAGGCTTTTTAATGTTCGTCTTTGGTTCCACCTTGTTTTCGAGCAGGTGGAACATTGTGGGCCTATATCTGCTGAGCACTCTGGTGACCCTTCCTCGAGTGGGCTTCTATGATTGGGGCGAAGCTGGCCTTGCAACCCTATATAAATACATGAGCTTGACCTCCCGTCTGAGAGGAGACTTGATCGGAGGCTACTTGCGAGCCTAGGAGGTGTTCATTTCAGTTCCCTCTTTGCACTTTACATTTTCAGCTCTATATTTCCTACTTTACATCTGTTCAACACCTGTTGTGCTTTTTGCTTTGCACTTTCTGTATCTGTTCACAGTTTGTGCTTTCTACTTTGCACTTTCTGTATCTATTCATACTATATTGATCACATATCACTGCATTTTCTCTATAACTGTGGGTGTATGCTTATTTTTCGACTCTGGCCCCAGAGCCCATAGAGGAGCTCCCACTGGTAGTCCCTTACTCACAGAGGTATGACAGTTGGCACCAGCGCAGGACCCGTTAGACCTTCACATTCTTTCGGCATTACTTCGACATGTGCTTGCTCATGAGGTAATCCGAAACACAGTCATTTTCTTTTTGCAACTGTTTTGATTCACATTTAGCAACTAACAACTAATAATCTGTACAATCTCTATTTGTAAATTATGTGGCAGTCATGGGCCATGATGCCAACTGGGATTCGGGACCAGTATGTCGGGGCCTGGGCCACCTCTCATTTTCATATTCTACTTGAGGGCCCAGTCTGCCAGGCTTGGTTCTTGATAGAGCAGTTCGTGCGCCAGACTGTGGGCCAGCCCGACCTGATCATTCCAATGGCGCCGCTATAGTCCATGCGATCCACAGACAGCCTATCCATTGATGAGGTCACTCAGTTTATGGTGGGCTTCGATGTTGACTACTTCTGAGTAGAGGGTGACTATGCGACCTTCATCTAGACACATCTCATGCCACCTTTGACCGGCCCTCATGGAGGTGAGTGGGCAAGAGCTCCTACTGCGAGAGAGGCACCTAGGATGACCAGGGCGACCAGGGCCCGTGGTAGAGGGGCTTCCTGGGCGAGGTAGAGGACTGGTTGGCTAGAGTTTCCCACCGCACTGATATGCTGGCAGCATACTGGGGATGCTTACTAGGTTTTGATTGAGTCTACAGCAGCTAGTACAAGCTTGTCAGAATTAGAGGCCCGACTAAGGTATGGACCACTCTTTACCACTTGCACCCCACATTTCATTTCAGATATATTCACTGCGAACACTAATCATCCAAATGCATTTGCAGGCATCCATTGAGTACACAGGGGGCGCTCTTGAGCTGATAGCCTCCTTGATGGGCATGACATAGAGGAGGTAGATGCTGCTCGGTCTCCACGGCATCCCGGTAATGTCTTTAGTTTGCACTTTATGCTATCAAATTTCCCTTGATGCACTAGCATTTCAACTGTAGTTTCCTAAACTGCACTGATATACTGTATTGGCACGCTGCACTTACACACTGTATTCACACACTATATCTTACTTTTTCATACACTCATTCTGTATGGCATGCTTGCATCTGATACACACACTGCATACTATGCTTGCATCTAATAAACACACTAAAATTGATATGTGAAAACTGTCATTTTCAGATCCCACCTATACTGACTACTCCAGCGGCGGGAGCACCAGCACCGGCGGTACCTCCTCTAGTAGCAAGAAGGAGAGGCAGAGACAGCAGTGCCCGAGGTCAGAGCAGTCCTCCCGAGCCTATCTTGACGGAGAATGCAGTGAGTCAACACTTTAGGTCGTCTGAGAGCGGATATGATGACGCTGGCTCGGGATCCGAGAGTGGAGGTGACGATGCTGAAAAGGGTTATGGAGCAGAGAGTGGAGACGATGCCGGCTCTGGTTCCGACTTAGAGGCAGATTCAAGTAGCGGAGGTGATGGAGATAGTGCCCTAGAGATCTCTCCTCCGAGAAAGAGGATGAAGAGGGCCTCTCGGGCTTGAGGCAGCTGGCACTAATTTTCTGATTTTTTTGCTTAATTTTTTTTGGTTTGGTAGCATTAGCACATGTATAGCTTTAGAAAGTTTTTATTTGCCTTAAAACTTGTACTCCTCTTTTGTAAAAAGCCATGATCGGAATAAAACCTCGCAGTTTTTATGAAAAGTGTGTTATCATTTTTTGCATCATGAGCGCCATGTATGCATGAAATGGGCATGGAATTGAAATGGCCAAGAGCACTTGATTGAAACAAAATTCTTAATCAGATAATGAACCGACTAACAACCAAAATACAAAATGCAACATACAACTTGATAAGCAAAACAACAACTCAATAAACAAAACAAAACAACTCGAATACAACTCAACAAACTTGCTAAAACCAAAAAGACTCAAAACAAGACCTTAAAACACACAAAGAGCAGAACAAAACACATGCTTTTAGCATAGCTCAGCACAAAGTTGGACAACAAGCCTAAAAAGAAGGTTTCCGGCCAGGGATTAAAATTGTCGGCCATATGCTGGCCACAAGAGGTGGCATACCGGCCACCTGCCTGCCATCAATGTGCAGAACCTCCAAATTGTTGACAGCCGGCTTCCACTCATTGCCTTATCTTCTACAAAAGGTTGAGCCTCGTGAATTCTTTATTTCTGCTGCAAATTCTTCACAAACGAGCCATTTTTCGCCGAAAGACTCTCAGATTGGATAGCGACTTTAGACGACTCGAAAAAGGTAAATTTCTAGGGTTTCAGTAGAAATGCACTTTTTTTGTTGAGCCGAACTCCACTTTGTTTTCCATTCCTTCATACCCCGGTTAGGTGTTGGGACCCGATTACACATGTCTTTAGCTTTGGGGGACAAGAAATGTACCCGACTATTGAAGAATTTCAGGCATTAATGAAATCCCGACGCGATGAGGAAATCATGCCTCAGCCCTGTTTTCGCCAGGCTCAGGCTTTGGGACAGATGTGTGGGCTTACTCTGTACGAGGCTCGATCTCTAGCCCACAACAAAGAGCTAGATATTCCCAGCTTGATTCATTGATTTTTCGACGTTGCTGACCGCGGTAACCGTTTTTGGCAGGGTTTTCAACAACATGCCCTCTGCTTATGTATGCTGACTGATTTCCTTCTTGTCCCTAGTTTTGGCAGATCCAACATCTGATTGATCGAAGTGACCCAAGCTTTGAAAGAAGGAAAGAGTTGTATTGGTTTGGCACTGGCCGAGACTTTGATGGGCTTAGACATCTTCCATCAGCGGGTGACTACCAGATTTGCGGGGAGTCCACTACTTTTTCAGGTAATGTTTCCCACCCTTTCTAATATGTGTTTCTCACATCTCTCGGCACTCATGTTGTGTTTTTCTCTCAAAGCCCTTTTCTCACTTTTCTCTCATCATATATCTCTCTATTCTTTAATCTCTCTTTTCTTTCATCATTCCCTAGGTGTGGCTTATGGATAAGCTAAGGGTAGTGGACTCTTGCCCTTAGTACTTAGCTAACAGCTATTTCTTCAGCTATCGACTAGTGGATTTCCCGAACGACGGATGGTGGTGCTACTGGATATGCAATAGATCTGCTACTAACATAGCTTGGCGTTGCCCCTCGCTTAACCTGATCAAGATGAGCTACAGCATGGCTCGACAACTTGGGATACAGCTGATTCGCTTCACACACTGTGTGTTCTACTTCCCTTTCCGGTTCAGGCGTCAGTTTGGCATGATCAGATCCACCTAGAGGAGGGGGCAGAGTACTCAGTTTCATTCCCCATCCGAGGTTCACACATGGCCAGATACCTCATTGCTTGGAGGATGAGAGGGCTTTTGAACCCTGTCCCTAGTTTCAGTTGTGCCTTTTCTGGTGAGTGTTTGGCTTGGCTCGAGGATGAGGCACAAATCGGGCCCACTTTAGCTTCAGAAGCTTCCACAAGCACAAGTGGGGGACGTAAGAGCACCTGATTCGTCTATGCCCCTAATTTATTACTTTGATCTTTCTTTTCAAGTTTTTTTAATGTAATAAAAAGCAACTTTGATTTTATATTGAAGAGTTGGAGAACTTTGTATTGAAATCAATGAAATTAAAGTTGTGAGCATTGAAAATTTTCTCTTTTGGTCAAAAAATGGTCTAAGTTGTTAAAGGGAAAATTTGAACAAAAATCAATTTTTTTCAAAACTTTTCAAAGCCATTTTTGAAGAGGATCGCCACTTGACACGCATAGAGTCAATTATCAAGGTGTACAAGCCCAAATCAAAAGATCACAATTGCCTGTTGACTGAACACCACTTTTCAGCACTATTACCAGCTCTTCTCTCAGAGTAGAGATCATAACCAAACCCTCAAGTAAAGAAAAGACAACGATGACCTGATTAGACACATGGATAGGACAGTTGATTTGGAGGTGTTTACAACCGAACTTTAGGATGAAGTTGCCTACGTATCCCAAAGAAGGGAATCAGGCCTTACGTAGTTCAGTTCAGGTTCACTCGAGTATTAACTCTTTCCTTTTGCACTCTAAATTTTACCAAGGCCGCCCTTTCGAGTTTTCAACTTTGCGAGATCAGTTTTTTTTTTTATTTCTAATTTTTCATGCTCTAACTTTTGCTTAGGTCGCCCTTCCATGTTTTCGGCCTAGCAAGCCTCTCAGGGATAGTATTTCTTTAACTTGTCCATGTTGATCGGTTGGGAAAATTCTAGGCCATCTAAGTCCATGAGAATAACAGCTCCACCCAACCAGATAGTTTTGATGATGTAAGGACTAGTCCAATTGGGTCTGAACTTGTCCCTAGGGTCATGAATGGGATCTTAGTTGTCTTTCAGTGCCATTTCTCCCTCTTTGAGATTCTGGGACTTAACCTTCTTGTTAAAAGCCCTGGCAATCCTATGCTAGTAGACCTGAACGTGATACAATGCTTTTAGTCTTCTCTCGTCAAATAGCATCAGTTCTTCAAACCTGCTCTTTTGCTAGTTTGCCTTAACTATCTGGCACTCAGCCATAACTTGCAGTGGTGGAACTTCTATTTTGATTGGCAGAACATCTTCCATCCCATAGACAAAAGAATAAAGAGTTGCCCCAGTAGACGTCTGGATTGAAGTTCTATAACCCTAGAGTGCGAATGGCAATTTATCTGGCTAGTCCCTATAAGTCTCAACCATCTTCTGTAAAATATGCTTGACGTTCTTGTTGGTAGCCTCAACAACTCCGTTGGTTTGGGGCCTGTATGTAGATGACTTATGAAATGCCACATTGTATTTCTCCAACAAGTCTATCACTTCTTTCTTGAAGTGCGAGCCATTATCTGAAATGATCTCGTTTGAGACCCATATCGGCAAATGATGTTGTTTCTGATGAACTTAGCCACATGCGCTGCTTTCAACACTGCGTAGGAGTGAGCCTCCACCCACTTTGTGAAGTAATCAATTGCCACCAGAATGTATTCATGCCCATTTGATCCTTTGGGTGTGATTGCGCTGATGACGTTGATTCTCCAGACTCAGAAAGGCTATGGTGAAGTCATGTTGTACAGTTTTAACGATGGGATACTCATGCTATTAGCATGAATTTGGCATTTGTGGCATTGCCGAACAAAACCAATACAATCCTCTTCCATGGTAGACCAGTAGTAACCCGGCCTAAGAATCTTCCGGGCTAACATTACTCCGTTCATGTGCACTCCGTACTCTCCTCTATGGATGGCCTCCATTAGGCGCTTTGACTCCTCTTCTTCAACACACAACTTGTGCATTCCCAGATGACGCCTCTTGTACAGTTTACCTCCACAGATGATAAATTGAACGGCCATCTACCATATTGCCCTTTTGTCCTTAGCATTTGCCCCTTGCGGATAAATCTCATTTTCTAAGAAGTTTTAGATATCATTGTACCAAGGGTTTTGATCTTGCGCTTCATCAATTGTGGCGATAGTTTCATAGGCTAGTGTGTACCTCTGCTCAATGATGATCAGACGCATCCAGACTCCAACCGGGATGTCTACCATGGATGATAGAGTTGATAAAGTGTCAGCAAACCTGTTGTTCTCTCTCAGTAGATGCATGAAAGTGAGCTTTTCAAACCTAGGAATAAGAACATCCAGGGTTTGGTGATAAATCTTCATCTTTTCTTCCTTGACTTTCCAGTCTCTATTTGCTTGAGAAATAACTAGGTTAAAGTCCCGGATAACATCCAACCTTTTTGCCTCTAGTTCTAGGGTGGCTTCCAAACCAGCAATACACGCCTCATATTCTGCTTTGTTATTGGACACCTTGAACTAGAGTTTGAAGGCTAAAGATATATGGGAATCGTCAGGTGCTATCAGCAGCACACCTATCCCATAACCATATTGATTGGATGCTCCGTCAAAGTACATTTTCCAAGTCTCCTCCTCGACTTGCAGAATGGCTTCATCTGGGAATAGGCATTACACCGCTTTATCCCCCTCTACTGAGTGATCTATCAGGAACTCTGCTACAACTCTCCCCTTGACTGACTTGCGGGTGACATACTTGAGATCAAATTCGGAAAGGAGAAGCAACCAACGAGCTAGCCTACCCGTAAGTGCTGGTTTCTCAAAGAGATATTTAATGAGATATAATCTCGAAACCAGAATTACAGAGTGAGCTAACAAGTAGTGCCTTAACTTCCTAGTAGCCCATACCAAGGCTAAGCAAGCTTTCTCCAAAGGAGTATAGCAGGTCTCGTAGTCTAGCATTTTCATGCTCAAGTAGTAGATGACTTTCTCCACCCTATCCTCAGATTCCTGAGCAAGCACGCATCTCATAGTTATGTCTGTTATTGACAGATACAGAATCAAAGGCTTCCCTGGCTCTCGCGGCGATAATACAGGCGAATTCTGAAGATACTGCTTAATCTGCTCAAAAGCGAACTGGTATCGATCATCCCATCGAAATTTCTTTCCTTTCTTCAGGAGACCAAATAGTGGTTCACAAGTCAAGGTTAATTTGGAAATAAACCATCTTATGAATTGCACTTTACCCATAAAGCCTCGTACCTCCTTTTCAGTCCTTGGTGGTGGCATTTCTAGGATGGCCTTGATTTTGGAAGGATCTACCTCGATGCCCCTCTGTCTGATTAAGAAACCCAGCATTTTCCCTACTGTTACACCGAAAGTACACTTCTGCAGATTTAACCTCAGTCTGTATTCTCTGATCCGTTGAAAGAATTTTTTCAATGCGGTGTAGTGGCCCTCTCTGTCTTTGGACATGACAATCATGTCATCTACATATACCCCTCTTTGTGGATCATATCATGCAGAATGGTGGTTCCAGCCCTTTGGTAGGTAGCCCTGGCATTCTTCAGCCCAAACGACATAACCCGATAGCAATAGGTACCCTATGGTGTAGTAAATGCATTTTTCTCTTTGTTCTCGGGCGCCATTAGAATCTGGTTATACCCAAAAAACCCATCCATGAAGGAAAGCAATGCGTGGTCCGCGGTGAAGTCCACCAATTCATTAATGTGTGGTAGAGAAAAGTTGTCCTTCGGACTAGCCTTATTCAAATCCCTGAAGTCCACACAGACTCTGATTCTCCCGTTCTTTTTCGGCACTAGGACAATATTGGCCAACCAAGTTGGATATTCAAATACTAACAAGAAACCTGCCTCGATCTGCTTCGTGACCTCTTTTATGATTTTCAACACCCAATTCAAACAGATTCTTTGCAACTTCTGCTTGACAGGTCGGGCATCAGGGTCACGAGGGATTTGATGCTGTACAATCTCAAGATCGATTCTAGGCATGTCTTTGTAGGACCATGTGAAAACATCTTTGAAATCTTTTAATAAAACGACTAAGCGCTCGCACTCCTCCGAAGACAACGTAGACCCAATCTGGACCAGACGCGGACCCTTCTTAGTACCCACATTAATAGCAATGATTTTATCAGCAAAGGGTTTTGCAAACCTCTTCTCCTCTCGATTAATCAAGTGTTTCAAAACCAGAGGAATTCCTTCCTTTTTGTTTTCATTAAAATTTTGAAAGTCTTGGTCAATGCAATAAACAAGCAGCACAGAGAAATACTCAGAATTAGTAGCAGCATTCTCATTCATAAGATCTATCTCATCCAGCTCTTCGGTTACAACCGACTCAAAAGCAAAAGAAAAAGAGGACCTGGACAAGACCTTGGCATCTGGGTTATCACTCCCTGAAATACCAGAATTGGACTCAGAAGAACCAGAATCTGAGTCCGACTCCACAGACTATGTGGAATCAGATTCTGGCTCACCACCTGACTTAGAATTGGATAGGTAGCCCTTCTACAGCTGGCAGACAAGAGATGGTGCTTCAGATGCATCCAAAGTGCTGCTAGATGGGTTCAAACCCGGTTGGTCCCCAATCATAGAGTTGGTCAGGTGTAGACGCGCCCCCGTGGGGCCTTTGCTTACTACAGTTCGGACTTAAATTGTCACTGTTCTTAATCTGATCTCACAATGTGCGATGTGAGATTGATAAATCACCAAAGACTCCAAATTCGGCAAATCGTTTTGGAAAATTGATTTTTTTAAAGAAGTGCCAAACATGGACTGCTTTGCCAGATACAGAGTTGCCACCTAAATATTTTATTTTGGGAGAATTTAGGAAACCCTGACTCGTGCCTAAGGCCACGTGTCCGTTATCACCAAAGTTGCCTCGGCTCGGGAACTTGGGTACGATTAGGGAAGGTCATTTAATGAGCACCCCCGCTCGCCTGATCAAAGATCAGCCTGTACTAAGCATGATATCGAGTTTTTGAAGATACATGCGTTCTTATTCCGGTTAATTAGCTAGAATTACTACGTGATGCGCACAACAAAACAAGTATAGACTGGATCACCTAATTTGGAACAAAGCATTACATATCCGTTTGTTTGGAAAATAGTTTAAAGTTTGCTACTCGCAAGTAGGCTAAAATACAGATTTCAATGGATTATCCCAATTCAAGTAATCCAACCTTCACCCACAGGCATTCAGGCAGTTATATCACATAGCAAATAGCCTCATGGCAAGCATGCTTTCGTGGCAACATTAACACACATGCAATATGCTAAAGCGTAAGCACTCACAGTGTACTCCGAGCCAAAAAAAGGAACTAGTTAGAAATCATGCATGATCTTAGTTCATGTTAGAATGGCTAATGCAACACATGCGAAAATGCATTTAAGATAGGCTCGGCTATCCTAAGAATGTCCTGTGAGATGTAACTTGGTGCATGTATTCAAATTTGAATTGAAATACAATGCAGTTAGTATGATGCGCCAAGCCTGGTGCATGCAATACAGATGAATGGATGCAAACATGCAAGCATAAGGTATGCTAAATGAAATATGCCCTAAAACTAACCATCATAAGCGGTTAAGTAAAAAGGAGAAAGAAATAGGGATTGGAAGACATGCATCACACACACGCACGCTTATTACAACAATTGGCTCTCTCGAGGGAGAGACCGAATAAAGAGCTAACTAGCTAACCTAAGCTAATTAAACTAATTATTACACAACAAATTAATTAACTAATCCTAGTTAACTAATTATTACAAAACGAATGAAATAGCTAAACGCATTAACTATTAAAGGTACAGACCAAAGAAAAACCTAGCTATCTAAGCATAGCAGCTAAGGAAAGCAGTAAAACAAGGGCCTCAGAGTTAGAGGAATGCATGCATGTCCGGTCGTCTCGTTCGGAAATCCAATGCGATGCCCCGAGTTGACTCTGTTTTCATTTGTCTTCAGAAACTTGCACCAAGCTCCAGAAAGATGAAAATCCACCTTGGGAATCCAGTGGGAGGGTGATCGACCACTATTGGTCTCTCCAAACCCCTGCCGACCACTTTTTGTTGTTGAAAACCAAGAAAAGTGGTCGGGCAGCTACTTTTTCTGGCAGGCCGACCAGTTGTCGCTGCTGAACTTCAATTTGCTGCAACAGAGAGCAAGAAGGGGTATGTCAATGTATTTGCAAGATATGTGTGCACAACCACCCTCCCTATCATGTCATGAACTCAAGGGAGTGTAGGTTCTCGACCCTTGGGCCACCAATCGCGCATTTTCATGCGTGATGGCTGAGAGGCGAAGTTGCACAATTCAATATGAAAATGAATGCACAAGTAAACACATAAAGCCTAAAACTCTATCATGGATGATCAATCCGGAGCGTCGGCGACCGGGAATTAAGACACATTTCATCACTCTAAGTATGAAACGTCCATCGTTTCCCATGTTTAGACTAACAACTACTCCAGACACAACATAAACAAGTGTGGCATACACAATGCGACTCGAGCATGCAAGTATGCAATGCAACTATATGCATACTCAATGCAACTAACAACATAGCATGCACAATGCAAGGAATAAGGCATACACAATGCTAAATGCTAAGAACTAGATGGCATACTCAATGCAAGGCATTCATAAGGTTCCAAACGTAATGTAATGCATGCATGCACAATGCAATGCAACAAGGGCAACTTATGCAATGTACCAAGCATGACATGCTCAATGCAATATACATGGTATATTCAATGGACTTAAACCAAAAGGGTAGACCTCAATCATGCCCAAATCAGTGGCCATCGGTGATGAAATGAAGGCACATAAAGCAAGGGATGCATGCACAATGCATTGGCCACCAAAGAGGCCAAAGAGCACAACTCTCAAGAGTGCTGAATGAGTGACAAAAATGGAAGTGTAACAACACTAAGTGCACTGAAATGAAGCAAGAAATGATGCCAAATCATTCAAACAACATAAGTAAAGCATGCTAGGGTCCTAAGGCATGAAAGCTAGCAAAGAGCAACACAAAGGAGGCATGCAATACATGGCACAAATGCATGAAATAAGCATGAATAGAGCTTAAGTAGGTCAAAACATGGACCAAAACATGCTGAGATAAGGGCCCAAGTACCTAGGCATGCAAGCATACAAGCTAAGCCATAAGCTAGGCCATAATGCACAACACTTAAAGACATTCAAAACATGAATGAAGTAGGAACATAAGCATGCTATAAGCTCTGAAATATCATGTTGGATGATGTTAAATCATGTACGCAACACAAATGAAGCATTCAATGGTGCTCAAAACTTGAAGCAAACAAGTGCACTTGTACTACAAGTATACAAAACATGAAGCATGTGATTAGGGAAACCGAAAACAGTCATAGAACATGTTAAAATGAGTCTAAAACATGCATGGAAGGAAGCCAAAACATGCTAGAATAACGGGCATAAGGCATGGTTCATACAATGCAAATAAGGTGGATTACACTACACCTATCAAGACCAAGCATGGAATGACTTAAGCAACAAAAATCAGAGTTATGTCATGGCATAATAACCCCAAATAAGCACTGAAATGGTGGCTCGCAAGCAAGGGCATGAAGGCATACGCAATGGTTCATGTTAAGACATAAAGGGGCAAACCCTCCAACGCATTGAATGAGTGATAAATGTGACTACATGGACATGAAGGCATACATGCTAGATGATTCAATACACAAAGCTAACAAGCTAGGGTGAACCAAGGCTATACAAAGCAAGTCATGGATGACCAATACAACACAAATCAGACCTTAAACATGCTAAAACATGGACAAAGTCTTCATGAAGTTAAGCCAAAAGCATGCTAGAATGACATGTCATGACATGTCATGACATGATGCATGTTAGGCTATATCATAGAAATGCACTACAAGTGCAAGGAGCATGCAAAGGCTAACCAAACCAAACCTAAGCAGAGGTATGACATGGTAAAACATCACCAAAGACATGCTGAAGTGGAAAGACAACAAGCTAAATGGCATGCTACTTCATGAAGCATACAAAGCTAGTTTAAGGGATTTACACTACAAGTGTATTAGGCATGCAAGAGCCAACCAAACCAACCCAAAAAAGATCTAAGGCATGTTAAAACAACACCAAAAACCCATTGAGATGGCTCCAAAACAAGCTAGAAAGGCATGCTCAAACATGAGGCATACAAGACTAGATTGTGTGATTTACACTACAAGTGTATTCACCAAGCATGGAGTGACCAAGGCAAGTAAAAATAGTGGTATGCCACAGCAAAATAATCACAAATACAAGCTAAGACATGGTCAACACACACTTAGTAAAGATGCTCAAACATGAGGCATATTAAGGCATGTATTGAAGATGCAAGGAGAGGGGATGGCCCTCTCTTTCTTAGGGCCTTAAAACACCATCCTGTAGACAGCCCATTTTTGACCACCCTTAAGACTTGGGCACTATTGATGATTTACTTGATGGAGAAAGGTGTGCAGGGCAAAGGTTAAGTTTCTTCGGCAAGGGGAGAGTCAAATCTCAACTTCATACCTCTTTTTTTGGACCAAAACAATCTTGATCAAAAGATTTTAGACTTGAAACCCTCTCTTTCAAAACATTTTACGATGTTCTGACACTCGCATTTTGTTAAATGTTGCGCTTTTCGGTAAACCGAGCAAGGGCAAGGTGGAAATGAACGAAAGAGGGATGAGATCTTTGAAAAATCATTCAAAGCACCTTGTTCGGGGGTTTGGAGTTGAAGTAAAGAAGAGTGGAGAGAAGAAACCTAGTTGAGGAAGAGGATGGGCATGAATCGCTAAGAGAGAGTCGAGCGGTCTTCGCTAAATCAGGCTTATCTGTCTATACACTTGGATTTAAGCTATGAGGTCACCACCGTTGGAAAGAAGACTTCTGGGGCTTCATTTTGCAGTCAACAATCTCCTGAAGCCAAGTCCAGACGGGGGAGATATGGTCGGTTGAAGTGGGGCATCAATTCGGTTGGACCGAATCTGCGCGGTTTCACCAAAACAGGCATTGCACAGATGGAATTTTAATACAAGGTTTGCGCCATTGGAAAGCTAACTTCTGGGGCTTCATCATAGGTGGTGATAGACCACCTTGACCCTTTTGACTTGGTCGGCCAACCACTTGAACTGGTCGGCCTGCTTTCTCCTTGTTTGTCTCAATGAGTGTGTTCCAGCTGGAAGGCATTTGCTGCATCCTTCATACACGTGTATTGAGTATGGAGGATGTTTAACCTAGCTTTGAAGCTTCTTGGAGAATCTTTTGCCTCTCCTCCCTATAAAGGAAGCCCTCCCTCTCCATTTGTAAGGGTTCAGATTTTTGTTAGGGCTAAACAATATATCTCTCTTTATATCTCTCTCTCTTTTGAGCTCTAAATTGCTTGGTTCTTGGCCCCTTTGCGCACAACTCCATAGCCTAACCCTTCCATCATCAACCTAAGACCCTTGGAGGGTATTTTTAGAGGTCCAAAGTTGGGTTTTTGGGTCTAGAGGCTGTTGGTTTTTGCTGGTCTCCAAGGCTAATCATTTTTCCCTCTTTTGAGCATTATTTTGATCCATATCTTAGCCTAGTTTGCAAGCATATTTGGGCTTTGTCATGAGCTAAAAAAAGGTATTATTTTGAGCTCCTCTTCATGTTTGTTTGAGACCATTTCTCTATTGGGGGTCATCTACCCCCTTGCATGCTTCATTTCTCTTTATTTTGAGCCATGCATTAGGGTTTTTGTATTGACCTTTGTTGGATCTTTTGACCACTGAAATCCAACTAATTTTCAGTGGTTATTATGTGTTTTGAGCCACAAAATCAGAGAGGAGTGTCCTTCTCACCTCTTATCTTGTTTTCTAGCATTTTTGGCCTTACAAAGGAGCCCCTATTTGCATGTTTTCAAGCCATGTTTCAGGCCATTTTTTATGAGTTTTATGACCTGCATGAACTTTGTCCACAGTTGTTTTTGCCATGTTAGGTGTCCGTCTTGCATGTGTAGAGTAACCCTCTTCATGGCCTTTCAAAGGAGCCTTCACTTGCATGCTTCCTTGCCCCCTTTCAGGCCCTTTTTGATGAGTTTTAGAGCCCTCATAACCTCTGTCCAAAGGTGGTTTTTCCATTTTTGTATGTCCATTATACATGTGTAGAATAACCCTCTTATTGGCCTTTCTAAGGAACATATCATTCTTGCATGCATTGACCATGTTTCCATGGGTTTTTTGGGCATTATTTGGCATGGCATACTTCTGTTTTTGGCTGGTTTGGTGACCTCTCATGTGCTTCATATAGTTGTAGTGCAAATCATGGTTTACTAGCTTGTTTGGCATGGTGTTTTGGCTGCCTTTCCTAGCATATTTTGGCCTTGCCTTAAACTGATTTTGTGCATGTTTTTGACTGCCTTAGCTCTGTTTTTGGGTCTCATGGTCGAATGATGCCTGTGTTGCAAGCCTGTAGTTCAATATCCATGCTTAACTTTGAGTTTTGAGGTCCATCGCATGCGTATACTGAGGTGTTTTCATGTTTTGGGGCCATTGCAGATCATATTTCATAGCTTATATGGATGCCACATTCCCATGATTTCTACTCTTTAAGTGCATTAGAGAGTCGGGCTTGTATGCCTCATTTACCGACCATTGCATGGGCTTCGTTTGAATGCATTCCGAGCCATCGCTTTAGACCAATTTCCCACTGTCTTGGACCTACCTAGGGTCTGTTGGGGGTTGGATTTGCCATTTGTGCATTGCTTTGTGTACCTCTAGTGTAACGCACTTCACTAGTTTCGGTATTCGGGCCATCTAGCATGCATTGTGTGAAGTGTTTGCATGTTTCGAGACCATCTTTTATGCCATTTCAAAGCTGGATCATGCACCTTTCTATGCCATATTTCATCCTCTACCATGCTTTGTTAGAGTTGCATGTTGTGCCTTAGAATCGGTTCTTTGCATTCGTGCATATTTGCATGTATTTCGGTTGTCTCATTTTCATCATTTGGCCACTGATGTGGGTGTGGCTGAGGTCCACCCACTTTGGTTTAAGTCCATATTGCATTGCGTATGCCATGTAGTTCATGTGCATTGAGTATGCCATTCTAGGTTCATAGCATTGCGTATGTTAATTGCATGTTCACATATTATCCCTCGCATGCCAGCACAATTAGGTTGCATTGCATTTAGGGTTGTATGTTAGCCGCATTGTGTATGCCTTTTCATTGCATTGTGTTTGGAGTAGGGTTAGTCCAAACACGGGAAACGAGGGACGTTTCGTACTCAAAGTGACGAAACATGTCTTAATTGCCGGTTGCCGACACTCCGGATTACCCATGATGGAGTTTAGGCCTTGTTGTGTTTATATGTGCATTCATTTCACATCGAGGCACGCAATTCGACTCCTCGGCCATCATGCATCGAGATACGCGATTGGTGGCACGAGGATCGAGGACTACACTCTCTAGAGCTTATGCAATGACGGGAAGAGTAGTCGTGCATACATATGTGAAAATACTTTGCCATGCCCCTTTCTTGCTCTTTGTTGCAGCAAATCGGAAACCAACAGCAAAACTGGTCAACAACCTTCTGGAGCTTGGTACAGCATTTCGGGATCAATTGCAAACATAGGCAAATCGGGGCATCGCGAGGAAATTCCTGACAAGGCGACTCGAGCATGCATGCATCTTTCATCATTCGGAATAGAGTTGAGGCGGTCCACGGATTTGTATGTTAGTTTATTTCGTTTCTTAGTTAATTTGTTAATTAATTAGGATTTTGTAATATTTAATTAGCTAGAGTAGTTAATTATTTGTTTGGTTGTGTAATATTTATTTGGATCCTCCGAGAGAGGGCAAAGTTGTAATAAGTGTGTGTGCGTGTGATGTATGTCGTCCAACCCCATGTCTTTCTCCCTTCTATTTACTAGCTTATGATGGTTAGATTAGGGCATGTTTCAATTAGCATACTTATGCTGGCATGTTTGCATTCATTCATCTGTCTTGCATGCACCGGGCTCGGCGCATCATACTAACAGCATACGTAACTGCATTGTATTTCAATTCCAAAGTTGAATACATGTATCTGTTGCATTTCACATGCCATTTAGAATAGCGAGCCTATCTGTAGTTGCTTTGCATGTGTTGCATTAGCATTTCAGCATAGTTAGGATTCATGCATGATTTCAAATCAGCTCTGTTTTGGCTTGGAGTACTCGGTAAGTGTTTATGCTTTAGCATCCTTGCATGCGTGTGAGTGACTGCCGTGATAGCATGCTTACCATGAGGCTATGTGCTTATATGATATATCTGCCTGAATGCCTGTGGGTGAAGGTTGGGTTATTTGGATTGGAACAATTCATCGATTGCGAGTTTAAAGCCCACTGATAGTGGCAAAACCATGTTTTCTAAGCCCACTCGAGGGTGGCAAAATCTGCATTTTAAGCCTACTCGCGATAGCAAACCATTTTCAAAACAAAATATGAGATGTTTTTTCTAATTCAGGCAATCCAGTCTATACTTGTTTGCTGTGCGCATCACATAATAATTCTAGGCTAATAAATCGGAGTAATAGCACATATGTTTTTCAAAACTCGATATCATGGTTAGTAGAGCCGATTTGATCGGGCGAGCGGGCGTGCTGACGAAGTGGCCTTCCCCAATTGCACCCAAGTTCCCGAGCCGAGACAACTTTTGTGATGACGGACACGTGGCTAAGGCATGAGTCAGGGTTTCCTAAATTCCCCAAAATAAATATTTAGGTAGCGACTCTGTATCTGCCAAAGCAGTCCATGTTTGGCAATTCTTTCAAAAAATTTGTTTTCAAAAATGATTTGCCAGATTTGAACTCTTTGATGATTCTCATCTTGCATTGCACTCTGCGAGATTAGATACAGGACCGACATTGAGTCCTGAACTGTAGTGAGCCCTAATGAACAAAACGGGATTCCCTCCCAGGATGTTCGGGGACATCTACAGTTTCTGGCGACTCTGCTGGGGATTTAGAGAACTTGACTTGAACTCATGATATGTTGTTTTGATTACACTTATGTGTTTCTTTGCGTTGCATGTGTATTGGTGCACCTAAGACACCGTGTTTGCAATATGCTATTCCTAAATGGTCTGCTGGAGGCTCGCTTTGAGAAGCATGCCATAAAGCTGAACGGTTACGGGCTTTCCATGATGGGAAACAAACCCCGGTTTTCACCGGGAACCCTCTTTGACCATTCGACCTAGTGCATATTCGGAATCCATAGTGACCATCCCAAACTAGGACAGGTTGCTTACCCAATCATAGGTTGTTTTGAAACCGTTACGTGCATAGCGAACCCTAGTTCCTGACAAGATAGGACAGGGAAACCCTACCCCAACATAGGGGTGTTTTGGCTCTTACTTGCTTGGTATGTGCTTTAGGGTGTGTCCCTATAGGAATGCATGTAATATTTGCAAGTCTGGGTATCAGGCTGCGGGCATCACAG
>NW_021024669.1:2015340-2035553 GCF_004153795.1 Camellia sinensis | reverse complement strand
TAACTGCTGTATTTTCATTCAAAGTTGATAATGTTATCTGTTGCATTTCACAGCCGATTTTAGATTAGCGACTATCTGTAGTTATGATTTTGCATTGTCATTGGCTTCAGCTTTAGGATTCTGCATGTTTTCTCAGTTCTGTTTTGGCTTGGGCATCGGTAGTGTTATCTTTGGCATCTCTGCTGGTGTGATGCTGCGTACCTTCTGGGTATTGTGCTTATCTGAATATCTGCCTGAATGCTGTGGTGCTTGGTATTGTGATTGGAACAATTCATCGATTGGAGTTTTATAGCCATTTGATAGTGGCAAACCTTTTTCAGCCCACTCATGGCAACATCTGATTTTAGCCTACTCTGCGGAGTAGCAAACCATTTTCAAACAAATTGAGATGTTTTTTTCTCAGGCATCCATCTAACTTTGTTGCGTGCGTTCACATATTTCTAGTAATCGGAGTAATAGGACAATGTTTTCAAACCGTTATTGTTGTTAGAGGCGATCTTGATCGGGCAGTGCTGTACAAGTGCTCGCACTTCATCCAAGTTCCCGACCGAATTTTGATGACGACACTGGCTTAAGGTGAGTCGGATTCCTAATTCCAAAATAAATATTTACTGGCGCTCTTATCTGCCAGCATGTCCATGTTTGCATTCTTTAAAAAATTTGTTTTCAAAAATGATTTGCCAATTTCTCTTTGAGATTATCATCTTTGCATTGCATCTGCGAGATTAGTACAGGACGTAATTGATCCTGAATGTAGTGAGCCATGAACAACGGATTCCCTCCCGGATTTCGGACATTAGCAGTTTCTGGCGACTCTGGGGATTAGTGAATTGACTTATCATATTGTTGTTTTGATTACACTTATTGTATTGTTTGCGTTCTGTTGATATTGTGAACCTAAGCACCGTGTTTGCAGATTGCTTATTCCTTAACTGAGTTGCGAGGCTCGCTTGAAAGCTGCCAGTAAGTGACGTTACGGCTCTTACATGTGGGACACACCCGTTTCGGGATCTCATCTTGACTTCGTACATATCTATCGATCGATATAACCATCCCAAATAGACGGTGCTCCTATGTTTTTAACTTAATCTTGTTCGTCGAAGAACTGCAAGTTGTCTAAGTCCTCCTCAAGCTCTCCTAAATCATCTAGCCCTTGACTCGGGCCATTCTTCCTAACCACATTGACCTCCACTGCAGTTGGCAATACCATTTCCAGTTTGACTTGATCAATCGACACAATGTAGCAGCTTGGATCATACTCCCCCCCAGTCAAATCCTCAGAGCACTCAGGCAGCGGACTCGTACTCTCCTTTATGGCCAACCTCCCTTTTTCTGCCACTATTGCCACCACAGGTTCAGGTTAAAATGTAGACGTGTCCATCATACATAAATCTGTGCTTTCAGAAATGAACATTGTCGGTTTGGGTAGGTGGGAAGGGGTAATGTATACGTTGGGGTCATAAGGGATGGCCAATGTATGGATTAGGTTTAGGTTGCGAGGTGGGAGGACTTGATTGTGGGTCGGGAGAGGGTTAGTAGTTACATTTGGCTTTTGGGGTGGTGCGATCACTTTGTTGTCAATGAGGTCTTGAATCTCATGACGTAGCCTAAAGCATTGGTCGGTGTCGTGACCGTGCTGCTGGTGAAACGTACAGTACTTGGCTGGGTTGTGTTTAGGTGGGAGAGGATCGGGTAGTGGGAGAGGCTCTAATGGCTTGAGGTGTCCCTTTTTGATCAACACCCTCATGGCATGGGATAAAGGCATGTAAAGTGGGGTAAAGGTCCTCTGGGATCGGCCTGGTTGTTTGAGGTTTGTGGAGTTGTGCTGGCAAAGGAATTGGCGGTCTTGGTTATGGTGGTGACAACACTCACATTAGATGGTCGTGCAGCTATGCTACCACTAGTGGTTGTATTGGAATTGCATACAAAAGGGCTCTTGGCCTGCTCTTTTTCATCAGTAATCAAGCCTTGTTTCATGGCGTCTTCAATCTAAACTCCCATCTTATGGAGCTCGATGAACGTGAACAAAGGTACGACTATCATTTTCTGTAACAACTTCCTGTGCAGATTGCGAACTACCATTCTTATCTGATCTTTCTTTGAAGGTCATGTAGTCATCATTGAAGCCTTGGCCCTCTACATTGTCACGAATTCTAAAAAACCCTCATTTGGCTTCTGGCGCGTTGCTTCGAGATCACGGGTTGTGACCTCTATTTGAGTGTTGTAGGAGTACTGTGCAATAAAGGCTTTAGCCATTTCCTCCAAACTCTGCTTCACAGAATCCTCTAGCCTCGCATACCAGATAGCTGCTATTCCTGACAGGGTCTGGCTAAAGAGTGAGAGCTTCTGCAATCTGGTCAGGCCCATCAGCCGCAAGATGTTTGAAAACAGCCAAAGATGAACCATGGGGTCTCCAGAGCCATCGAACCGATCGATATGCGGCATTTTGAACCGGTTTGGCAATGCCACTTCAGAGTCGGTATACCCGTCTTCTATGTTGGGAATAGAGTTCACACCCTGCACTCTCTTGAAGAGCTTCTCCAGCTTGTTGACCTTAAGCATAGTCGGGTCAACCTCAAATTCAAATGGAGCCTCGATTCGGTACACAGGCGCTTTGGATGCTTATAGTGGGATTGGCTTTGCTAGGTTGCCCTGATTCTCAGCCTGGGCATTAGCAGTATGGACTGTTGCTCCTGGTGCTGGAATACTTGTAGGAGGTGCATGAGATGCAAAAACAGCTACCTACTGTGGCTGTTGTTGTTGCAGGCCTATTTATGACCTCAGCTTGACGTGCTGTGACCTCGGCTTGACAAGCAGCGTCTTGCTGCATGGTTTCAATTGTTTGCTAAAGGTGGTGGATTAGATCCCCCATGCTAACCGGGGGATATTGTGCCATTGGAATAGGCGAATGATCTCGTACTGGACTGGATACAGAAGAGTGAGCTTGATTGGATGCAAGTGATTGTTGGACTGGTGAATTGTGCCTAACTCTTCTCTGTCTAGTAACTAGTGGGAGCGAACCAAACATAGGTTGTCCCCTAACAAGATCTTTGGATCTGTAAACCCTCCTGACACAGGTCCAGAACGCTTGGGGGTATTCGAACTGTCCGAAGCTATGATGTTATATTACCTATCAAAAAGAAATAAAGCAAAAAGAAAGCAGTAATCAGAAACCGCATAGCACCTCAGCTCAGATGTTAACAACACATAGATATAATCAAAGCTGTAGGACTGTACTCAACACTAAATTCTGCCCCCAAAACTAATACCCAACTTGCAATTGATACGCACGTTCTTGTACAGTTTCACTAATGAGAACCAAAACGCCCCTATGAAGGGGGTAGGGTTACCCTGTGCCAGTTTCGTCAGGAACTTGGGTTCACTATTCAAACAAAGTAGTTTTCACACAATCCTGCATTCGGGGAAACATCCTATCCTAGTTTGGATCAGTCTCTATGGCTTTTGATATGCAAGTAGGCTAAATGGTGAAACAGGGTACCTCAGCAAGACTACCTAATATACCGCTCACACCTGACACTGAGAAGTGAAAGGAGGATCAAACGGTACAGTGGTAGTCCAGATCCAAGGGTTGTGTTCCCATCATGGTAGAGCCTGTGACCGGTCAGCCTTTTGCCAAGCCTTTTAGACAAGCCTCCAACAAATCATCCAGGAATAGCAGATGGCAAACATAGTGACTTAAACGCACTAATGCAAATGCAATGCAAAGAAACAAATAACTATAGATAAAATTTCATATCATAAGTTCGAGTCAAATTCTCTAATTTCCGCAGCAGAGTCGCCAGAAACTGTAGCTCGACTTTTCCGCGCCCCCTTTTGGAAGTTCGAAAATAAGCCCTACAGTTTGAACTCTGGCAGTTCTGAATCTAATCTCACAAATGCAATGTGAAATTGATAAACACCAAAGTGTCCAAATCCGATAAATCTTTTGGAAAATCGATTTTGAATAAAAAATGCCAAAAATGGACTGCTTTGCCAGATATAGAGCCGCCATCTAAATATTTTGTCTTGGAAAAATTTAGGAAACCTATGACTCGTGCCAAAGGCCACGTGTCCGTCATCACCAAGATTTTTTTGGCTTGGGAACTTAGGTACGAGGGGGAAGGTCATGAATACATTTGAGCACCCCCGCTCGCGTGATCAAAAGTCGGCCTCTACTAATCATGATATGAATCTTATGTACATTATATGCCCTTGTTCAAGTTTATTAGGCTAGCATTTACTATGTGATGCACACACACGCAAGTATAGACTAACTTTGAAAGAATTGGAACATTGTGAGTCATGTTTGGGTTTGAAAATTGTTTCGAATATGTATCACTTGGAAAAGTGATCACATATAAAGGTTGCTCACATTATTCCAATTCAAGCAACAAGCCTTCATCTACAGGCATTCAAGCAGTTTAGCACTTAAGCAATTAGCCTCATGACAAGCATGTTAAACATGGCAATATCAACATTTCATGCAAGATGCTAAAGCGAGTAAAAGCTCACCCAGTACTCTAAGCCAAAAAAGAAATGAGTTAGAAAAATACATGATCCTAACTATGCAATATAACTAATGCAACGCATAAAAAAAAATGCAATTATAGGCTCGGCTACTAATATGGAATATGAATCAATTAAATAGCATATGGTCTCGCACGTATTCAAAGAAGTATTTAAACTAGCAATGCAGTTAGAATGATGAACCGAGACTCGGTGCATGCAATATGAATGGCTGCAAGCATGAAGTATGCTAATTGAAACGTGATGTCCCTAAACTAACCATCATAAGTAGTTAAATAAAAGGGAGAAAGACGTGGCATTGGAAGACATATACATTATTACATTTCGCAGTTGCGAAGGAGAGTTCGAATGAATAAACTAAGCTGACTAGCTAACTAATTGAAGCTAAGCTAATTAAGCTAATTATTACAAACCAAAACAAATAAACTAGTTAAACTACTTAACTACTTATTACAACACTTTAATTAATTAACTAGTTAACTAACTAATTAAATAATTACAACACAAGTGCAATTCAAATAAGTAATTAAATTAAACAATTAACTACTACATCTCGAGAAACGAGGAATGTGCATGTGTATGCTCGATTTCCACCCGAAAATTCCATATTTTGCTTCCGGAGAGCCTCTATTCCACAATGGAACACCAACACTGCTACTCACTCTGCTCTGCCTTACAAACTCACTGCTCAATTTTTCACCAATGGCCGGACGGCTAGTGATGAAGACTGCTAGCCATCAAAGGTGGTCTGCTAGCCACCTGCCAGCCATGGAAAGTGGCCTGCCAGCCACTGTTGCACAGATTCATCTTGTTGCAACAGAAGATAAACAGAGCATATACAGGGTATTTTCAAGGGTTGTCTGCACAACTCATCCCTCTTTTTTGTGAACAAATCCAAGGAGTGGTGAACTTAAGCCATAAACCACCAACTAAAATAATTTAATTGCATGATGGCTTGTGAATCAAAGTGTACAATTTCAATAAATGCAACAAAAAGAGACTCTAAAAACCACCTCCCTGTCATGGATGATCAAGGTAAGTGATGACCTTGGACACTTGAATAATTTCATTACTAATGAGTATGAAATGGTCCAAGTTCCATGTGTTCAATTAACGTCTGATTGAACACAACCAATTATTATCTTGCATCACTTTTAGTCCCATTTTTAGTTACTCAGTTTAGTTACCTTTCCATCCTTTACTTCAATTAAGTCCAACGGTGAGTTTAAGTCTTCTAATGGAAAGAGGGCTCAAACCAAAAGTTGTTATAGGCATGAAAGAGACATCATACCATTGGTAATGAACCCCCTAAGGGATTAAACCATTAAGCATGGCATCTCAATCTCATGCTTTAACAAACAAGTAGTTTAAACCACTTTCAAAGCAAAACAAAAAGCCAAGAAAGGAGGCAGGTTGCAGAGATTATTAGTGCTAAAAATGAGTGAGAAAAGCATAAATAAATGCTATCAACTCAAAGGAGAAGGTGTCTAAGACCTAGAACACCAAACTCATGAGGACTATTACACTACAAGCATGCAAAACAAAGCTCAAATGCAACTAACAGTGAAAAATAGTGCTAAAACAGCCTAAAACAAGTTCTAAAACATGCTAGAATTGAGCTAAACATAGCTAGATTAAAATGCTAAAACATGGCACCAACTAGGCTAGTAAGCAAGACACAAGGAGGGGAGGCTAACCCCTCCAAATTTGGACTTTAAAACATGATTTTGGCCACTAAAACAGCTCTGAAAATTAGTGTTTAAAAGCTCAGAGAAAGATAGTAAAAGGGTGGGAAACACAAAGGCAAAGGCCTCCAAAACAAGGCACAAAGAAAGGCTATCAACCCCTCAACCTTGAATGGCCTTAAACCCTAGCTTCAGGCCAAAAAACACAGAGTTTTGATAGCCTAAAATAATAGAAAAATAGTCAGAATAATAGTAGAGAAAGCAAAAAAGTAGGTAAAGCCTTATATCTCTTGAAGAGAAGAAGCAAGTCAAGCAACAAAATCAAGTAAATAACACCCTCTAGAGCTCAAACCAAGCTCAAACGTACCTCAGCTCAAAGATGGTGATATTTGGTTAAGGGTGTATAGGCAAAGGCTGAAGATTTGTAGGCAAAAGTGTAGAGAGAGAGGAAAATTTTTGAGCTCAAAATTTTCTAACCTTAAAACATGAGAGAGGGGGTTCCTATATATAGAAAACATGAAATTCCCTCAAGGAAATCCAACCCTACACGTGGGGATAGATGCATGCATTTGTGCAAATAGCTAGCACAGCTGTCATAAAATATCTGCAAAATATACTGGTGGCCGACAGCCCAAACGTGATGGTCGACAGCCCAAAAGGGGTGGCCAGCTGGCCACCAGAGGCTGCAGGCTGAAAAAGCTAAGCTTCGTCAGGGTGTGAAAGGCTCAAAGTTGTGGCATTCCGCTGAGGACTTCGAGCACTTGGTGAGCATATAAACTCATCATTGGGTGTGTATGCGAGAACATCCAAGTCGTAAGGGCCGTTAAAAATGGGTGTCTACAGTGCCCATACAAGGGGCAACACATTCATAATCAGTGTATATGAGGAATCTGTCACTGCTTCGGAGGGGACTGGAGTAAGTTCGCAACATGTTGGAGCAGAAAAGAAGCATGAGTCTGATGGGTTAACAATTGTTCTAGGATCTACCGATCCCCATCGTACATGCCTGCATAATCTTGAAAATAGTGGCCAACAGCTGGACACTAGGGGCAATTTTTAGTGTATCTAACCAGGCCATCCATCAAACAAGGGGCATAAACCCAACCGGTGGCCAATGACTGGACACTAGGGGAAATTTTCAATATATCTAATTCAGCCATCAATTGAACAAGGGGTATGAACCCAATCTTTCTCTCCATCCGCTCAGAGCCATTTGTCGGATACTTTTCCCTGGATTAGGTAGCTCACCCCTATGATGATTTTGATATGATTCATCTTTCAAAAGTTGTCTCCAACCATTTCAAAACTCTCTTGGGATTGACATCTTCCCTCTGATTAATGCATGTGCTTTGGATTATGTTTGCATTCTTATACACTCTGGTTGAGTTGAACTGTGTGATTGGTTGCTCTTGCTCTTAACTTTGTTCTACACTTAACAGAGTTTTTTCGAATTGCCTCCATTGGAGTTACATTTCAATGAGTTGTGGCAATTTTCCCTAAACTCATTTCGTAAGGTACATGACGCATTACTTTGAATACTGCTCATTTCCCTCTACATAGCATGCATCGCTCACCTACATCGCACTATCTTGTGCATTTCACTTTGCATAGTACTGTCTTGTGCATTTCATCTTACATCTCACTATCTTGTGCATTTCACTTTGCGTAGCACTATCTTGTGCATTTCATTTTACATCGCACTATCAAGTGCATTTCATTTTACATCGCACTATCTTGTGCATTTCATCTTACATCGCACTATCTTGTGCATTTCACCCTATATCGCACTATCTTGTGCACCTACATAGCACTATTTTGTACATTCGCCCTACACAGCACTTATTTGTGCATTTATCTGCATAGCACTGTTTTGTGCATTCTTTCACCTCACACTGTTTTGTACACCTCACCCACACTGTCTTGTGCACTCATTTGGTCAAGGAGACCTTAAATCCTTTAAAGGTGCAATTCTTTTGGTGTTTGTGGTGCCCGAATGACTTCTAATGGTCTCGTATAGCCACTTGACTGTGTTTGTAGTGAGTTCCTTGGAGATCAACTGAGATGGTGGAAACTAGAGTTCGAATGGATGAGGCCTAGAATGCAAAGGTTCGGAATTTCCGAGACTAAAGTCGGGTTTAAATACCTAGGGATGTATCCTCGGCTTGAAATCTATATGGTAGCTCTATAAGTTGAGGTACCTTGTATGTGCCTTAATTCTGGATACTGAACCAACCTAGTCTGTCATCCTGTTGGAGAATAGGGAAAGTTACAAACATGGCCAGGAAGAAATGTAATACCTGTGGTTTGGAAGCACAACCAAGAAAAAGCGGAAGATCCTGTAGACGTTCTCGAACGTCCCGAGAGGGAATCCCGTTTTGTTCATTTTGGGCTCACTACAGCTTAGGGCTCAATGTCATGGTCCTGTATCTAATCTCGCAGAGTGCAATGCAAGGCCGATGAATCGTCAAAGAGTCTAGATCCAGCAAATCGTTTTGAAAAACAGATTTTTGTAAAGAAGTGCCAAACATGGACTGCTTTGCCAGATATAGAGTCGCCACCTAAATATTTTATTTTGGAAAATTTAGGAAACCCTGACTCGTTGCCTAAGGCCACGTGTCTGTCATCACCAAACTTGACTCGGCTCGGGAACTTGGGTACGATTAGGGAAGGTCACTTCGTGAGCACCCCCGCTCACCCGATCAAAGATCGGCCTCTACTAACCATGATATTGAGTTTAGAAAACATTATGTGCTCTTATTCTGGTTTATTAGCCTAGAATTACTATGTGATGCACACAGCATACAAATATAGACTGGGTCGCCCAGTTTGGAACAAAACATCGCATATCCGTTTGTTTGGAAATGGTTTGGAGTTTGCTACTCGCAAGTAGGCTAAAATACGGGTTTCGACGAATTATTTCAACTCAAGCAACCCAACCTTCACCCACAGGCATTCATGTAATTATATCATATAAGCAATTAGCCTCATGGCAAGCATGTTGTCATGTTAGCACTCACATACATGCACGATGCTAAAATATAAACACTCACAGTGTACTCCGAGCCAAAACAAGAAACTAGTTAGCAAACATGCATGATCCTAGTTCATGTTATCGATGGCTAATGCAACGCATACAAAAATGTCACTAGAATAGGCTCAGCTAATCTAAGGATGGCATATGAGATGCAACAATTCGATGCACGTATTCAACTTGGAATTTGAAATACAATGCGTTTAGCATGATGCGCCCAGCCCGGTGTATGCGATACGAATGAATGATGCAAACAGGCAAGCATAAGGTATGCTAATTTAAACATGGCCTAGAACTAACCAACGAAAGCAGGTAAGTAAAAGGAAGAAAGAGGTGGGGATTGGAAGACACGCATCGCACACACGCACGCTTATTACACAATTCGCCCTCTCGACGGAGGGACCGAAAGAATAATACAAATTAATTAACTAACAATCTAATTAAATATTACACAATGCCTAATTAATTAAATGAACTAATTAAGTTAAGAAAGTAGTAAAGGGGCCTCGGGAAGAGGGATGAATGCGTGCACGCTCGGCTCCGCTCGGAAATCCACCACCATGCTCATGCTGCCTCTATTTGCACTGTTTTTCTCTTCTGAAGATTGCACAAGTCTCAAAGTTGCTTCTGAAATACTCCCTGAGGGTTGTGAGAGGCCAGCGGCCAAGAGGAAACACCACCGGCCATGGGGAATTGGTCATCGACCATGGATAGGGATATCGGCCACAAATATTTGGCCGATCGGCACTGAGTGTGGTCGGTCGGCCATCCCTTCCTGCAAAATGTTGTGTTACTGCAGCAAAGGGCAGACAAGACATGGCAATGCATTTCAAAGCAATGTTTGCATCACCACCCTCCTCATCATGTTTGGGACTTAAAGGAGTATGGTTCTCGACCCTCGGGCCACCAATCACGCATTTCAATGCATGATGGCCCAAGGAGCCAAGTATGCAATTTGATATCAAATGAAATGCATACAACACACAAAAGGTCCCCAACCTCTATCATGGTTGATCAAGAGGCAAGGAATGCATGCTTAATGCAATGCAACCTAGGCAAGCAAGCAAACATGCAAATGACTCAAGTGTGCAACACATCTAAATGCAATATGAGCATGTTAACCTGCAATATGCAATAGGCATGTAACCTAAAATATGCGAACATGTATAACATGCAACAACATGCAAAGTGAAGCAAGTATGCAACAACATACCGATGAGACTAGCATGGAAACATGCAAGGCAACTTTACAAAGAAAGTGCATGCCAAATGCACTATAACTCAAACATGCGACAACATGCGATAGGCCAAGTATGCAACAACACGCAAGGTGAGCATGCAACAACATGCGAAGGACGGACTTACACCAAGATGGACAGCTCTCTAATAGGTCCAAATCAGTGGCTAAAATGCTATGGAAATGAGGTCCAAAACACATACAAACATGCACATGTGAAGGCCTAAAGACTAAGGCATAAAAGGGAAACTTTTAAGCACACTTGAAAGGAAGGAAAAGCATGCAAATGTGGCAACATTACACGCTCATGAGATGATGCCAAGAGTGATGCCAAATCACATAAACAAGTCAAGCATGCATGATTTAAGGCTCAAGGCTTAAAACTAGGAGAGGGAATCGAACCAATGCTACACAAATCAAAGAGCATATGGCAAGCATGACCCAAAACAGTCCCAACTCGTGCTAAAGTGAGCTTAAAACATGCAATGACCAAGGCCAAAACAAGCCAAAACAAAGGAGCAAAACATGAGGCATGCAAGGCCACCAAAGAGGTGTTACACTACACCATACGTAACCAAACATGGCATGATTTAAGCAACAAAAAACAGAGTTATGGCATGTCAAAATGAGCCCAAAAACCCGCTTAGATGGCAACCCAAAGACTAATGCATGGTGGCATACGCAATGACACGTTCAAGGGGCATAAAACCCAAACTATCCAAGGCATGGAATAGGTGATAAATGCAAGTATTTAAGCATACTATATGGACTGAAATAGTACAACAAATGATGCCAAATCATTGAAAAGGTCCAAGTAATGCATGCTAAAAGCTTGGACACCCGAAGCCAACAAACTAGAATACATGGTAGCCATACAAGACGACACAAGCACGACCAAAACAACACCAAACAGATCTTAAGCATGGTAAAACAAGACTAAAATCTTCTTTGGGTCAAGCCAAAATCATGCTAAAAACACATGTTCCAACATGATACATGTTAAGGCCAAAACACAGGATTACAAGACAAGTGTACGGAGCATACATGGCATGTCTAAACCAACTTAAAACGGAGGTGTATCATGGAAAAATAACTCCAAATACCAACCAAGACATGGCCAATATGAACTCAAGAAAGATGCTCACACATGAGGCAAATATGACAAGTATTGAAGACAACAAGAAGAGGGAATGGCCCTCTCCTTCTTAGGACCTCAAAACACCATCTCCACCACTGAAATCCAGAGGGATTTCAGTGGTGAGAAGGCCAATACAAGGTGGTCCCGGAGCTCACAAAAAGGGCACAAAAATGAGGCCAAACAAGGCCTAAGAGGGGGTAAACAACCCCAAACACCAAAGTGATTTTAAACAACTATTTTAAGCACTTAAAAACAGAACTTTTATTAGTTATACATTAAGCTTAAAAACAGATGCAAGGTAGGCTAAAAGCTTGTGCAAAAATGGGGAATAAAGAGGATATTTCTCACCCTTGTAGACTTTCTTCAAGAACACCACTCCAGCACTTTTCTTGGATCAAAACCAGCCTGAGAATCCCAATAACAACTCCTTAGAGCCTCAGCAGCCAAGGATGGTGTAACACTAGGTGTCTTAGTGCAAAACTAAGAACAAAAACCCCTTTACGGCACAAAACACACACACAAATGTAAGGAGAGGGAATTATAGAGATAGATAGATACAAAATCTTCTAACCTAAAAATCTAGAACCCTGAGGAGGAAGGAGGACCTCCCCTCTTATAGGAATCTAATTCCTAAGATTCTTGGAGAAGCCAACATAAGGGAGCAAATCCCTCCATACACGTGTATGGAGTGGGTGCAAAGTGGATGCCAGCTGTGACAGCTGGCATAAAATATCTGCCAAAAGCAAATGGAAAGGAGTCGACCAGCAGAAATGGCCGATTGACCAACAAAGGTGGCCGTTCGACCAACAAAGGTGCCGACCGGCCACAACCTTGGGCCGATGGCTAGAAAAAGGGGCCGGTGGCATCATGCCATGGCCGGTGGGTTGAGGGGATGGCCAACAAGCCACCCTCTTCCCTTAGAAGCAAAAACACAAGTGTTTGGTCCATGACCAATTACAAAACAGACAAGTTGAGAGATCTTGAGACAAGACGCGTAGTCGAGACCTCCGAGAACTCAAAACGAACACGACCATGGATAATCATCGAGTGTTCAAACGATGACGTCCAAGTCTTGAGGACGGTCAAAAATGGGGTGTCTACAGATCCCCAGTAGCATGAGGTGAGTGATCACCTATTACCCCTGTAAGGTGCTTTGTAAGACACCTCTTCCTAGTTGCTACATCATCTAGTACTTCTATCACATTGCATATAACATCTATCGCATGCATCTACTACACAATCCATTTTATCCATTACATAATACCATTTTCTCGCATGCATCCTTTCCATATTAAGCTTAGTTTGGCATGTGCTCATACCTTTCCCTCATTGAAACATAGTTCTGTCGTGTGTAAGTACCCATGCGGCGCTGGGGCCAGTATTAAAGGTGTCAGCACCTTTTTTGTATTAGACAAGGTCTGTTTTGTGTCCATGCCCTTTCTAGGTAAGACGTAGTTCAGCTTGCACCAATTATTCACTGCATTCATTGCATCAATTGCATTATACATTGTCTTGTTGCATTCAGCATTCAGCATTGTCTTTCCCCACTAGATCATTCCTCACTTATATCATCCCATCCAATTACTTGTACTCTTTCTCTTTCTACAAAAAACATAGTCTTGCATGTGCTCGCACCCCTTTCACGTTGAAACATGGTTCTGCTATGTGTAAGCATCCATGCTGCGCTGAGGCCAGTATTGAGGATGTAGGCACTTAGCCTGTGTTAGATGTCGTTTGGTTGTGCGCACTTCTTTTCTATATAAAACGTAGTTTGATTTTGTATTTCCATCCCTTTACGGTATTTGTGTGATTTTTCACTACATGTGGTTTGATTATTTCATTACATTGTATATCATTACATTGTTTTGTTATATTATGTATCATTTTGTATTCTACCCCAGAACTACGCTGGTTTGATTCCTTGTAAAGGGATACGTAGGCAGCTTGCGAGCGCAACCATTTATTTATGTCATGATTGTTTGTCTAAGTCTTATGGCCTTGTCAAAATGGGTCATCTCTGGGCTTTGACATTCACTCACGTCATTTCATGACTCTGAGTTCTGTCAAAGAGGGGCAACTGTAGACACCCCATTTTTGACGGCCCTTTCGACTTGGACGTTATTGCATGCACACCCGATGATGAGTCTATATGCTTGTTAAGTGCTCAAAGTCCTCAGCGGAATGCCACAGCTTCGAGTCTTTTGAACCCTGCAGCCCTATTGCCTTATTCTTGGACCAAACCTTGGTTTTTCAAGCCTATAACCCATGGTGGCCTGCTGGCCACCTTTATGGGCTGTCGGCCATCACTTTTGGTTGCCGGCCACTGGTATGGCCTGTCGGCCACGAGTGATGGCCAGCCGGTCGGCCACCAGGCTATTTTGCAGATATTTTGTAACAACTGTGCCAGCTGTTTACACAGATGTTTACATCTACTCTCACATGTAGGGCTGGATATTCTTAAGGGGAATTCATGTTTTCTATATTTAAAGGGCCTCCCTCTCATGTTTTATGGTTAGAAAAATTTTAGAGAAAAGTTTTTTCCTCTCTCTTTATAATTCTCTCTCTCTCTCTCTTCCAAATTTCAGTGGCCAAAATCATGTTTTGAAGTCCAAATTTGGAGGGGTTAGCCTTCTCTCCTTGTGTCTTGCTTACTAGCCTAGCTTGTGCTTTGTTTTAGCATATTAATCTAGCTATTTTTGTCTTAATTCTAGCTTGTTTTAGGACTTGTTTTAGACTGTTTTAGCACTATTTTTGGTTGATAGTTGCATTTGAGCTTTGTTTTGCATACTTATAGTGTAATTGTCCTCATAAGTTTGGTGTTTTAGGCCTTAGACACCATCTTATTTGAGTTGATTTCATTTATTTATGGCTTTCCATACTTGTGATCACTCTTAATCACCTCTGCAACCTCTCTCCTTGTTTGGCTTTTGTTTTGCTTTGAAAGTACTTCAAACAACTTGTTTGTTTAAAGCATGAGATTGAGATGTTATGCTTAATGGTTTAATCCCGTAGGGCGTTCATTACCAATAGTATTATGTCTCTTTCATGCCCAAGACAACACTTGGTTTAAGCCTTCTTTCCATTGGAGGACTTAAACTCACCTTTGGACTCAATGAATTAAAGAATGGTTGGTAATTAAAATGGGGCTAAAATGGTGCAGGATAAGAATTTGGTTTTGTGTTCAATTGGACGTTAATTGAACACATAGAAGCTTGAGGCATTTCATACTCATTAGTGATGAAATGGTTCAAGTTTCCAAGGTCACCACTTCCCTCGATCAACTCATGAAAGGGGGGAGGTTTGAGTCTTGTTTTTTTGCATTAATTGAACTTGCACATTTTGGTTCATGAGCCATCATGCAATAAAATTGCTTGAGTTGATGGTTTGTAGACCAAGTTTTGTCTCTCTTTTGATTTGTTCATGATAAGGAGGGGTGAGCTGTGCAGACAATCCTTGAGAATACCCTGTGCATGCTATGTTTGTTCTCTGTTGCAGCAACATGAACCCTGCAGTAGTGGCCAGCAGGCCACTTTTTATGGCCGGCAAGCCACCTTTGGTGGCTGGCCGGCCATCACTGGTGGACGGCAGGCCATCACTCCTGGCCGGCCAGCCACTAATGCAAAATTCAGTAGTGTTCTCCTGATGCAGAACATAGTTGGTCTGGAGGTGACAATCAATGTAAGTGTTCTACTGTGCAATAGAGACCTTCTGGAAGCAAAACAGTGGCCTTTTCAGATAGAAACCGAGCACATGCATGAGCATTCCTCGCATACCAAGCATGTTTAAGTTTAAATATTTAGTTTAGATATTTGTTGTAATTAATTAGTTGTAACTAGTTAATTTTTTAAAGAGTTGTAATTAATTAGTTAGTTAACTAGTTGTTCGATTTCGTCTTGTAATTATTTTAGTTAACTAGAATAGTCAATTCATTTGTTGTAATAATTAGTTAAGTAGTTTAGCTAATTTAATTTATTTTGCAATAATTAGCTTAGCTTTAATTAGTTAGCTACTTAGTTAGTTTATTTGGACCCTCCTTCGCGAGGGCAAATAATGTAATAATGTGCATGTCTTCCAACCCCACGTCTTTCTCCCTTTTATTTAACTGCTTACGATAGTTAGCTTAGAGACATCATGTTTTGTTTTGCATTCTTCATGTTTGCATCCACTTGTTTTGCATGCACTGAGGCTCGGTTCATCATTCTAACTTGCATTGTTAGTTTAAATACTTCTTTGAATACGTGTTTAGACCCCATGTTATTTAATTGATTCATATGCCATATTAGCAGCTGAGTCTATTAGTTGCATATTGTATGTGTTGCATCAGTCATATTGCATAGTTAGAAATCATGCATTTTTCTAGCTAATTTCTCTTTTGGCTTGGAGTATTAAGTAAGACTTTACTTGCTTTAGCATATTACATCCGTGTGATTGTTGCCATGTATAGCATGCTTGCCATGAGGCTAAGTGCTTAATTGTTATAACTGCTTGGATGCCTGTGAATGAAGACTAATTGCTTGAATTGAAATAATTTGAGTAAATGTTCATATGTGATCACTTTTTCAAGTGGTACATATTTCGAAACAATTTTTAAAACAAACATGAATCAAGTGTTCCAATTCTTGCAAAGTTAGTCTATACTTGTGTACGTGCACATCACATAGTAAATGCTAGCCTAAAAATCGGAACAAGAGCATATGATGTACATAAGATTCATATCATGATTAGTAGAGGTCGATCTTTAATTGGGCGAGCAGGGGTGCTCAATTCATGACCTTTCCCTCTCGTACCTAAGTTCCCAAGCCAATACAATCTTGGTGATGACGGACACATGGCCTTTGGCACAAGTCATGGGTTTCCTAGATTTCCCAAAAATATTTAGGTGGCGACTCTATATCTGGCAAAGCAGTCCATTTTTCGCATTTTTTATTCAAAATCGATTTTCCAAAAGATTTGTCAGATTGGGACTCTTTGGTGTTTATTTATTTTACATTACACTTGTGAGATCAGATTCAGAACCGCAAGAGTCCGATACTATAGGGCTTCTTGCCTTCCGAAAGGAGCGTAAAAAGTCGAGCTACAGGTAGGTTTAATTGGAACTCGATTCAGAACCGAAATAATTAGAATAAATAATGTTAATTAATTAGTCACTAATGAAGTACCACTAATCAAGCTTATATAAGGCACAAGTAAGCCCTTGATTTCATTTTACACTCTTGTTCCCTCATCCTTGAGCTCAAAAACATTGGGGGGGAGAGAGAGAGAGAGAGAGAGAGAGAGAGAGAGTGAAGAAAATTAAGATCAAAAGCTAGAAAATGGGAGAGTTGCTAGGAATTGTTGGAGAATTGAAGAGAATTTGGGAGTTTAAGTTCCTATACTTGTGAATTTAAGACTCTAGGTAAGAATTTGGACCTTAAACTTTGTATTCAAGACTTTAGTGCAAGAATTCTAGAGAATGAAGTGTTTATCTATGAGAATTGAGCTTGAATTAGGGAATTTGAGAGCATTCCATGCATAGATGCATATTTTCTTACATTTTGAGTTTAATTGTTAAGAATTCTCACATGCATGTCCCAATTCTACCTTATTTTTGAGAATTTATCATGCTTTCCATCAATTTAACTTGGTTGATTATGATTTGGAAGCTTTGAATTCAATCTATTACTTACACATTAGGTTTGAAAGTTTTGAGTTTGAATTTGTACAATGAGCATGCTTTTGGGATTTGATTTTGCGAAATGATTCTGAATTCTCAATGTTTTGCTTGTTTGAACATATTTCCTCAAGTTTTGGGGCCTAAAGGTTGCATTTTGAGACTTTGAATTCGAGTTCTGAAGCTTGGAAGCAAATTTGAAAATTACAGAACCCTGCTTCTCCGCTCGAGTGATAGAACCTGCGCTTTAGCGACCACTCTTTATTTTGCACTTTTTCTCAAGTGACTAAAATATGGCTCCAGCACAAATTGCATGCTCCCAGAAGTTTACAAGTTTTGCAGACTGCTCGAGTGACCAAAGTTGCGCTCGAGCGAAGACCTTAGTCTCACGCTCGAGCGATCGTCGAACGTGCGTCGAGCAGAAAAATCAAGCAACCAGTACTTTTGCAGAGTTTACAGACCGCTTGAGCGACGAAAATTGCGCTTGAGTGACCACCCTTATGTTTGAACGTCCGCTCGAGCGAAGAAAGCTATGCTCGAGTGAGGACCCTATTTTCAGCAAATTTAACTAAGTGTTGAACAACATGTTTTGGCATCCTCATTGCATTTTAAGCATCCTTAAGCCCTAATTAAGACATAATATTGAGGATAACACTTAGAAACACGCTAAGAACAAATGAAATAAGTTAAGTACCATCCGAGTGTGTGTTTCAATGTGTATGTCTGTTATGTTGTGTAGGTCACGCGCCGTAAGCTATCTGGTTATCTGTTCTGTCTATCTTCTATTGGAAGCATCTGTAAGTAATAACTTTGTAAAGCTATGTTCAATTTATAAGTAATTTCTGAAAGACATAAGATGATCTATTTTCTGAAATATTATTTTCTGTATGAGTGAATGGTTGTCCAATGTTTCTGAAATGTACTCGTGGCATCATTAGTTTTAGATGCCATCTTTTATCTGTTCTGTTATGTCCCAATTATGGGCCAACTGTACGTCTCATGAGCCAATTGTTATGGATCCTTCTGTATACGCCCCATTTATGGGCCAACTATACCTCTCATGAGCCAACTATATCGTCTCCGTACACGTGAATCAACTGTATGCCTTTATGGCCATCCCTTTATGGGTCAACTGTTTATGCTAGTGCTAATAAATGTACCACGAATGATTAATTACAAATTCTGATTATGAATATGATTTCGAATCGATTTCTGTTATAAACTTTGATTTCTGAACATGACTATAAATTTTGTTTCTGTTAACTATTGAATCCTGATTTCTCTAATTGCATGGAGAACGTTCATTAAACTCATTACCTTGTTATTATTCACTGTGTTTCCGCTCACTCTATTACTTATGTATGTAGGTGATTAGGTGCATGGCCAAGCTCAATGGTGATCGCTTGGATCTCTGTTTTGTTGGCCAACCCTTGTGCCTTCTAAGGAGGTTCCGACAATCATGTGGTCATGTTTTGTGAACATATAAGACTTTGTTTTCTTTTTGGATTATGAACAAGTTTTTTTGTTTATCTACCTATTGGGCTAAGTCCCCTTTTGGTCATATCTGTATGAATATGATGTAAGACTACTGTATTTATGACGTCACGTATATGTATATAAAGGTTTTTTTTGAAATTCATGTCCCATGTATGTCTACACAGCTTAATGGACGTTGTATTTTGTATATTTGCTTTCGTTGGCCCCCTTAATATGTGACAGTTTGTTTAGGGGCTTTTGGTGATTCTAGGATTACTAACCAGTTATAATGCTGAACCTATAGGGGCGGGTTCAGGTAGTGACAAGAATGATCATATAGATGGGTCCATTTGTAAGATTCTAGGTGGTTTTGGATTGACTAATCAATGGCCTAATCTATTGAATTGTCACAGCTTATATGTAATAGGCAAAACTATTTCAATGATCTCTCAGTACATTGAAACATTTATTCAACAACATGACATTTCTATTAAATGTGACAACCAAACAGGGTCGTAAAGAACTAAACTGAAGAAAAACATACATGATCTATAGGCCCAATTTAACCTTAATGTTGACCTTCAATCATCTTCTGGTTTGACAAATAAGCATTGCCAAGTTGTTTTACAAAGAAATTTTATGTCATTACTGCTGAATATGCTGCACAACCTTACATTGATTGTCATTTTTTATGGGCTAATTTTTTTTCTCATTACTGCTGAATATACTACACAACCTTACATTAATTGTCATTTTTAGGGACTAAATTTTTTCTCAGTACTACTGAATATACATGTTGTACAATCTTACATTGATTGTCATTTTTTAGATGCCAATGGACTTTTACTCCTGTGCACTTTGCGTTATTTAGGTTTCTAACATTTCAATAATGTTAATTTCATTTTCAAAATATTATAATTGCGGGGATGAAACTATGCCTCAGCCAAAACAAAAAAAAAATTCACTTTATAGATCTAATAACTCTTTTTTTGGCATAAAAATTATGTTCAAATGCTATATGGAACTAATGGATGTAATTTTTATTTTGTAGATGGCTTTTGGCATAGACATGTGGATCTTTCATTTTTGTGTATGGAGGATAATTTACACTTTTGAACAATCTCGCTTTTTTGTCGTCCTCTGCTTTTTGTGTGTAATTTGGATGAATCGTACATATAACTTTTGGCAGGGTACATAATACTTTTGACATGGAACTTGTATTTATTGCCATGGTATATAGATTACCTTTTGTCGTGGTACATATTACCATGGTAATTTGTACCATGCCAAATGGTCATTTTGCATAGTAGTAAATATATTTTTGTCTACGGAGGATATGTTTTTTATATGCTTATTTGTTATGTATGAAGTTATTATTTCCAATTGGGATATATACTTGGTTTGTATAGAAGTTGACACTATAAGTTATTCTTTTTTGTTTGATGGTTGTAAGTGAAACATGCATTATG
>NW_021024669.1:1983642-2010625 GCF_004153795.1 Camellia sinensis | reverse complement strand
TTCTGATGGTGGGAAGTTATAAGGAGTTACACTTGGATATGGGTCCAAGCCTATCTATATATATGCCTGTGAGATCCATCAAACACAGACGTTGTTTTGTGAATAGAATAGGCTTGAAACTCTGTTCCTTCAACTTTTTTCATATAGTGAGTGGGTTTTGTTTATACATTCAAGATTTGATCATTCAAGGATAAAGATTCAAAGGCTTGAACATCATGGCAGGAGGTATTCTTCTTTCTGAATTAAAATTATTTTAATTCTCACAATTGGTATCAGAGCCAACCTTCTGTTATGTTGTTTAGTATTTGTTTCATCTACATAAAATCAAACTTCCGCATCTTACAGTGTAGAACGTTTTATTCAACAATTTACTGAATGTTTTGATGCTTACAGTCGTATACTGAATCTAATTCACACCATAAAATTTAACAATTCAGAATCATTGTAGAATCAAAATGAGTAATTTATATTGCATAACTTTTGAATATCACTATTAAAGAAAAATGAAGCATTGTTGCAATAGTAGAGTCCATCATGATTTGTGCTAGTGGTATTTACATTTATTTAGAATTTTCTTCTATTCTGAATCTATTTTATTTAGGAGACTTGTTGTGTGTCATTAACTATTATTTTTGACACACACATTAATGAGAAAAATATTTCATCTGGTTCTGTATAAAATCTGGAAATTCTCATACTTTTATTTGGATTTATATGGTTTATTTTAAAAAGGCATGAAAGACTTGAATTTATTTCTAGAATTTTCATAAAGAAATTTTAACATGCTGATAAGGATGTTTTGTTTATTATCGTTACATGTTTAAATAGTAAGCAAATTCAATTGAATCTCATATAGTGAATTATAACATGTTCTTTTAGTTTTTATAGTTTTTGAGATTCATTGGCATGTTATCTAAAATAATGTAATATTATATTACATGCATAAAGATAATTATTTATGCATTGAAAATTCATGTGAAATAAGAGTATGGATACACTATGTGTTGGGCTTATGAAATTTATTTTGGTCCAATTTTTAAGCAAATTCTAGTATAAGGTTGAACTACATGTGTTTGGTCTTGGGATTTTTCATGTGATATTACTCTGATTGTATGTATTATACATTATGTGCATTGAAAGATTATGTATTTGTTGTGACTATAAGGATTTGCTCACATTAATAAATTATGTCATATTTAAAAATTTTATTCTGTTTTAAAAGTAGCCACAACATCGTAAGACATAAAGATGTGATCATCAGTACTTTGATAACATAAAGTTAAAAGTTAATTTGGCATTTTTACATTGCAATTATGTTTTATAAATAATTTCTTGGTCCCACGGAAAAGTAATGATTTATGAAATTTAATTGGAATAAGATAATGGATTGGGTATTAAAGGGATTGAACACTCTAAACCCACAGGTATGAGTTTTCTTTTCCTTACATATTTCGGAAGTCATTAGTCTTATTATAAAGTAATAGCAAATCTAATACAGTTTATTGACCTCTACCCACAGGAAGGTTTAGATTTGTTACTAAATTTGACATTGGTTGATTCAGACTATAGTTATTGTTTCAAAGTATTAATAATGTTCTTGGTAATTGCAGTGATTTCTATCTCTGTTCTGTCTAATGAGTCTTCTTGTATTCCATTCTTGAACAGTGATAATTTTTCGGACTGGAAGGACAAAGTCCTTCTAACATTAGGGTGCATGGACCTCGATCTGGCACTCTATGTGGATGAACCTCCTGAACCCACAGACAAGAGTTCCGCTGCAGAAAAGAGTGCTTATGATAAGTGGGAGCGATCCAATCGCTTAAGCCTAATGCTCATTAAGTCACATATTAGCCAGAGCATTAGGGGCTCAGTCCCACCATCTGATAAGGTCAAGAACTACATGAGGGCTATTGAAGAACAATTTGTTGGTTCAGACAAAGTATTGGCAAGCACCCTAATGAACAAACTATCAGAAATGAAACATAACAATTCTAGGAGTGTGCGTGAGCACATTATGGAAATGGGGGACATTATAGCTCATCTTAAGTCCTCAGAGATTGAGAAGAAAGGTAATCTCATATCTCTTGTGTGTTATGAATCTAATTTTGTTAATACTCATCAATATAATTGGCAGATTGATTCGGGTTCTACTATTCACATTGCTAATACCATGCAATGCTTCCTCAGCCTAAGGAAACCAACAGGAAGTGAACAAGGCATCTATTCGGGCAATGGGATGCGTTCGCACGTCAAAACTGCTGAAACTTTCAGACTTGTTTTAAAAAATAGCTTTGTTTTGGATCTTGAAAACGCATTTTACATTCCACTTTTTTCAAAAAACTTAATTTCTGTTTCTAGACTAGTATCATTTGAATTTGAATTTCAGTTTGTTGGTGCAAATTTTAGTTTGTTTAAAGACTCTGTTTCTGTAGGATTTGGTACTTTAATTAATGGTTTGTACAAATTAAATCTGGATCCTTGTTTTTGAACGAAATCTTTTAACCTTGCATGGTGATATTGGCATTAAGTGTAATATTGTTGATGAGTCATCCTCTATTCTTTGGCCTAGGAGATTGGGATATATCTCCATTGACAAAATCAAGAGGTTGGTTAATGATGAAGTCCTTCCGACTATTGATTTTACCAACTTTGGTATTTGTGTGGACTGCATAAAGGGAAAGCAGACCAACAAGACCAGTAAAGGTGCCAAAAGGAGCGAGGAAATTCTTGGAATCATACACACTGATATTTGTGGACCATTTACTTCACTTTGTCTGAATGGTCAGAGATAATTTTATCTCATTTATTGATGACTTCACACGATACATGTATCTCTACCTCTTGTTTGATAAGACCGAGGCACTTGATGCCTTTAAAGTTTATAAAGCAAAGGTAGAGACACAAACAGAAAAGAAAATTAAAATTATGAGGTCAGACAGCGGTGGAGAATATTATGCGAGGTACACAAAATTGGGACAATTACAAGGTCCATTTGCTAAGTTCCTTAAGGAAGACGGCATTATTGCACAATCTTCAATGCTTGGCACACCACAGCAAAATGGTGTTGCTGAAAGAAGGAACCGAACACTTATGGACATGGTAAGGAGCATGCTTAGTTATTCTAATGTGTCTATAAATTTATGGAGTGAAGTTTTGAAAACCGCTGTGTATATCTTAAATAGGGTTCTATCCAAGGTTGTTCCCAAAACACTGTTTGAGTTTTGGAAAGGATAGAAGCCAAGTTTAAGACACTTACACATTTGGGGTTGTCCAGTTGAAGTGAGGGTGTATAACCCACATTTAAAGAAATTGGACCCCAGAACAGTTAGTGGTTTTTTCATAGGCTCTGTGGAAAACTCCAAGGGTTACAGATTTTATTGTCCTTCAAATTCACTTAGAATTGTTGAAGCCAAAAATGCTAAGTTTATTGAGGAAGTTGACCCTACTGGAAGTTACCCTCGAAAGATAGAGTGGAAGGAATCACGGGATTCATATACAACACATGTGAATATAGGTGAATTGGTTGTCTTTCAGGATAATCAACCTGATATCCTTGAAAACCAACAAATTCAAGAACTTCCACCACAAGAGGAACGGGTCAACATAGAGCCTGTAGCTCAAGTCCCAATTGAGACAATAGAATTAAGAAGATCCTCACGAACTAGAAAGTTAGCAATTTTTGGTGATTATTTTGTATACTCAATGGAGTTTGATTTTGACATCGGACCTAAAGATGATCCTATTTCATTTTCCAATGCCATGAATAGGGATGATTCTAAATTATGGTATGATGCCATGAATGAAGAGTTGGAATCCATGGCTAAGAATCAAGTTTGGAAAATTGTCGAGTTGCCTAAAGGAGTTAAAGCGGTTGGCTGTAAATGGGTCTATAAGACCAAGAAAGACTCAAATGGCAATGTCAAACGATATAAAGCCAGACTCATAGCTAAATGTTTCACTCAAAGAGAAGGCATTGATTATCATAATACATTTTCTCGGGTTTCTAAGAAGGATTCATTTCGAATTATCATGGCATTAGTAACTCATTTTGATTTAGAGCTACATCAAATGGATGTGAAAACGACATTTTTAAATGGGGATCGTGAGGAAGAAGTATACATGAACCAGCCTAAAGGTTTTTGTTCTGATAAAGATAGTCACTTAGTTTGCGAGCTCAAGAAATCCATATATGGACTAAAATAAGCTTCTCGACAATGGTATTTAAAGTTCCACAATGTTATTACTTCATATGGTTTTACGGAGAATGTTGTGGACAACTGTATATACCTTAAGGTTAGTGGGAGCAAATACATTTTTTCGGTTCTATATGTGGATGACATTTTACTTGCAGCTAATGATTTGGGATTGTTGCATGATACTAAACAATTTCTTTCTCAAAATTTTGAAATGAAGGATATGGGTGAAGCTTCTTATGTCATTGGCATAGAGATTCACAGAGATAAGTCCAAAAGGACATTAAGACTATCTCATAAAGCCTAGATTGAAAGAGTTTTAGAGAAATTCAAGATGAGTGATTGCACTCCTAATGCAGCGTCCCTTTTAAAGAGTGACAAATTTAATTTAAGTTATTGTCCAAAGAATGATTTGGAAAAGGAACAAATGGTTAGCATTCCTTATGCGTCTGCCGTAGGCAGTTTAACGCATGCTTTGGTTTGTACACGACCTGACATTGCATTTGCAATTGGGATGCTTGGAAGATACTAAAGTAATCTAGGAATGAAACATTGGAAGGCTGCAAAGAAAATCATGAGGTACTTAAAGGGAACCAAGGACTACATGCTTACTTACAAGCATGTTGACTGTCTTGAGGTGGTTGGATATTCAGACTCGGATTTTACGGGTTGTCAAGATTCCAGAAAATCCACTTTAGGATATGTCTATCTGCTAGTAAGCGATGCCGTTTCATGGAAGAGCGCCAAAGTGACGATAATTGCATCGTCAACAATGGAAGCAGAGTTTATAGCCTGCTTTGAAGCAACCTCACAGGCTATTTGGTTAAGAAATTTTATCACAGGGCTTCGAATTGTGGATTCAATTTCTAGGCCATTAAAGGTTTACTGTGGTAATTCGGCTGCGGTTTTCTTCCCTAACAACAACAAAAGTGGTGGCCGCAACAAGCATATTGACATAAAGTATCTTGCTATTCGAGACCGTGTTAAGAAGGAAGAAGTCAGTATTGAGCATATTAGCATCGATATGATGATTGCAGATCCCATGACCAAAGGTCTTTCTATAAAGGTGTTTTCAAAACACATTGAAGGCATAAGACTGATTGGTTAGCTCAATAATTTTTCTAGTTGTTGTTTTATTTTGTTTTGTCTTGACATTTTGATTATTATTAGTGAAAAACATCATTTTGTGCACCTAAAGTATTTGTGATACTATGCAGTCCATTGGGATTATTGATCCATAGGGATCATTGGACCCAGAATAACTTATTAGAAGTTATTCATAAAGAATGACACCACATAAAGTTGAGAGTGTGATACAATGCAATACATGGAATGAAATACTTAATTGATAGAGTATAACCGCCATGATTCGTGTATTATACCTCTAAGGTTTGGGTATTTTTATTTAATGGCCATCATCAGTTTGTTAGTTACCCGACAGTCAACAACGTGTGTCATATGTGCCAAGTGGGAGAATGTAAGAATATCCATAAAGTGGCCCATATGCCACATGTTTGTTTTATTTATTTATTTATATTTAATTGGTTTAATAAGTAATGGGTAACTGATGTCTGTTCACTATCTCATATGGTGGTTTCATGGGACTTTACAATTTTCCTGATGGAGGGAAGTTATAAAGAGTTACACTCGGATATAGGTCCAAGCCTATCCATATATATGTCTATGATAGTCATCAAATACAGACGTTGTTTTGTGAATATAATAGGTTTGAAACTCTGTCCCTTTCACTTTTCTCATATGGTTCTATAAAAGTGCTCTGTGAGTGGGCTTTTTACACATTCAAGGTTTGATCGTTCAAGGATAAAGATTCAAAGACTTGAACATCATGGCAGGAGGTATTCTTCTTTCTGAATTAAAATTATTTTAATTCTCACAATGGCATTACAAAAGGAGAAATAGCAACGTACAACAAAAATCGTTGCTATTGTAGAAACATGAATTGATGGAAGTTACACAAGAATGTGGTGTAGAAGTTAGTGGAGGTTACACTTGATCCTCTCTCTCTCTCTCTCATGTGCCACATCACATGCATAGAAGAAGAAAATTGTCCAGGGCAATTGTTGAACGTAAACAGTGAGTTTGGCCTATAAAAGGGTCTGGTCTATAAATGGGTCAAAGAAATATGTAAACGGTGGGTTTGGCCTATAAAAGGGTCTGCCTTATAAAGGGTCAAGGAAATACTAGCAGAAGTGGGTTAAAATATCAAACTCGTGAGAGTTTTTTATTTAAGACTAGTCTATCTTAATTTTGGAATCGATTATCTTATTTTAGGAGTAAATTAACAGTTAGTTGTAACCCTTTTAATACACGTCGATTGTGTAACAAAGATTGTGCTTGCTGTTTGAATTAATACAATTGAGTGACAAGTTTCAATTTTATTACTAATTTCAATGTGTTTATGCTTTGTTTCTTCACATTACAATGTCAAGGCATAAGACACCAACCATATTTGCTTGATCTGTTTGTTGTTTGTAAAATTTTGATTTCTTTGTTGAATCTCCTCTGTCGATTTGATCCAAACCAAATTCTCACTAACAGTAACCCAAACTTAAACTCAAATATAATATATTTTTTTTTATGTCAAGTGACATCCAACGTGATGTTTTTTTTGTTTAGTTTTAGATAAAAATTAGTTTTAAGTGAATTCTTTTATAAAATAAAAATAAAAAGCTTGAAATGCAAAAGTTAAAAACAGAAAAAAATACAAACAAAACAAAACAACTTTAAGGATAAAAAAGGGAAAATAGTAAGTATAAACATAAACAGCGTAAAATAAATAATTTTAAGAGACTTACGTGTAAGTCTTAATAAGTAGATTTATTGTCTGATAGGTCATGAAAGAATAAATTACGTTTTTCATCAAGCACTATTAAAAAATATTACTAATTGTTAATTTTCAACGATAGTGTAAAAATTTTGTTACAAAAATTGTCACTAATTATAAATTTTAGCGACAGTTTAAAAAAATTATCACAAAAAAATCTTAATTTTTAACTTTCAGCGACGGTTTGAAAAATTTGTCACATAAAAATGTCACGAATTGTAAGTTTTAGCGACAATTTATAAAAATTATGACATAAAAATCACTAATTATTAATTTTTAATGATATATATAAAAAATTATTTTTAACAATAGTTTTATAATTTATTTTTAATAAAACTTGATAAGTATTAAATTCAATCACATATTAATAATTTATCACAATTTTTACTCATTTAACTTCTAATAAACGGCATCGAACGGGTCCAAAATCAAATTAGCGGTCCTAATACGTTACCTTCAAGTCAGAAGTCAATACAAATAAAAGTCGTCATACTCTCAGTCAACTACGACTAAAATGGTAGGTACTGCCTTGCTGATGTTCGCCTTGTTTTTTGGGGTTATTTCATGAATTGTTGATGTGTTGGTTTTAAATTTTTAAAATGATTAATAATTTTTTATAAATTATTTCATGAATTTATAATATTATGTTTTAAATTTTTTTAAATAATCATCTTGACCATGGGGTAGATTGATAATTTCATTACAAATTATTCTATGAATTGTTAATATCATGTCTTAAAATTTTTTAAATGACCATTTTGATCTTTTTCTTATTATTTCTTCTTTATATTATTATGGGTACATTTTACAAATTTGAGATAATTATATTTTATCCCCTTTGATTTAACGCGTTTTCATATTACATTCTCATTGTTGATAAATATACTCATAAATCCCCTATGGTTTTGACTGAAGTGCAAAAGTGACGAGACGTGACGAAATTATTAAAAAGACTAGAATACCCTTATTTTTTTTCTTCAATTTTCTTATAAATGCCAGTTTACTTCCATTTTTCTCACAATTGAACTCTCTCTCCCTCTCCCCCCGCCCTAAGAGGGTTGGATGCATTTCATATCTATATAATATATATACACAGAGAGAGATAGAGATATATATGAAATGCCTTCTCTCTCTATGTTTGTATATATATTATATAGATATGAAATGCATCCAACCCTTTTGGAGGGGGGGAAGAGAGAGAGAGGGAGAGAAGGCAGGGCTATCTCTTCATCTCCGACACCACAACCATCCTAACACCATCGTCTCCCACACCACTACCACCATCCCAACACCATCGTCATTTTCCCCCAACACCATCATTGTTGTCTCAACAACCGTTCTTCTCCATCTCTTTCTGCATCTCCGACACCACCACCATCGCCTTTCCCTTCACCACCGTCGATCTCTGATCTCGGATCTGTTGTTGTTAAATATCTTCTGCGAAGTCATCGCCGGCAATGGAGCAATTCCGGCGGGTTAAGAGCTTTGCTATGGACTAGCTGAAAAGGAGTGAGCTGAAGTGTTCTTATTGGACTGGATGTCTATGATTCGGTTACCAAAGGAAGTTACTGGCGGATACGATGATTTTGTGTGGTGGTTGGCGGCGGTAGAGATTGTAACGCCCCGAAATAAATACAATAATCTATCTGTAGACACCCCATTTTTGACCGTCCTCAAGACTTAGACACAACCGTTTGAACACTCGGTGATCATCCATGTTTGTGTTCGTCTTGAGTTCTCGGAGGTCTCGGCCACACGCCTTGCCTCAGGATCTCTCGACTCGACTATTTTGTATTTGGTTTTGCACCAAACGCTTGTGTTTTTGCTTTGGAGGGCAGGGAATGGCTTGTTGGCCATCCCCACACCTCACTGGCCATGGCTTGAGGCCACCGGCCACTGTTTTGTTGCCATCGGCCAAATGTTTGGCCGGTCGGCACTATTGATGGTCGGCCGACCATTGTTTTGGCCAATTTCGCATCTTTGGCTGGCCGACCATTGTGCATCTGCTTTTGGCAGATATTTTGTGGCAGCTGTGATAGCTAGCACCCACTTTGCCCCCCCTCCATACACATGTATGGAGGGATTTCACTCTTGCTTAGCTTGTTTTGTAAGCTTTGCAAGAGCCATCCTCTATAAAGGGAGGCCTTCTCCTCCCTTCTCAAGGGTTAGAAGGTTGAGTTCCAGAGGTCTGGATTAGGGTTAGGGTTTGTGTATCACCTATCTCTATATATCTCTCTCTTTTTGCCTTGTGTGTGTATAAGTGTGTTTGTGTCTTACTTTTGTGCATAAACACCTAGTGCTACACCTTACCTTGGTTTCTGAGGTGACAAAGGTTTGTTTTCAAAGTTTTGAGCTGGTTTCGAGCTAAGGAAGGCTGCTGGAACTCCATTCTTGAAGGGGTCTACAAGGGTAAGATTCTTGCTCTTTATTCCCTATTTTTGCATAGTCTTTTAACCTACCTTGCATCTGTTTTTAGACTTTGTGTATAACTAATAAAATCTTGTTTTTGAGTACTCTAAATAGTTGTTTAAGGTCACTTTGTTGTTTGGGGTTGTTTGACCCCTCTTAGGCCTTGTTTGGTCCCCATTTTGTGCATTTTTGGTGAGCTCTGGGAATACCTTGTTTGGGCCTCCTCACCACTGAAACCTAGAGGGATTTCAGTGGTGGGGATGGTGCTTTAAGGTCCTAAGAAGGAGAGGGCCATCCCCTCTCCTTCTTGCCTTCAATATTGGCCATTTTAGCCTCATGTGTAAGCATCTTGTTTAAGTGCATGTTGGCCATGTCTTAAGTGTTATTTATGCTTATTTTGCCATGATATAGCGCTGTTTTTAATTGGTTTAGACACACCATGCATGCTTAGCATACTTGTCTTGTAATGCCATGAATTGCCTTAAGATGTGCCTAGCATTTAGACCACTATGCTTACTTGTTTTGGCCTAGCTTTGTGTAGCTTTTATGCATGTTTTAATGTGCCCAAGGTGTGTTTTTGGTTGCTCGGGTCATCCATGCTTTGCTTTGTATAGCTACCATGTAATCCCCCTTGTGAGCCTTGAGGGTTGACCCCTCTAGCATGGTTTACTTGCTTGTTTCAGTGGTTTGGCACCACTTATAGCATCATTTCAGTCCTTATGGTATGCTTGTATGCTTGCATTTGATGCCCCTTTAATGCTTTAAAAGGTTTGTGTCTTATGCTCCATGTTTGGACCTTTATGTATGCTTCTATATTTAGACCATTTAGATGCCATCTAGGTGCGTCTTTGGTCTTGTTTAGACCCACATTGGACCTGTTTTAGGTCCTCCTAGCCCTTTGGGGCTTGCCTTATATAGCTTTGGTTTAAGCCCCCTTGAGTCTTGGACATTGTTGCATGCTTGGCTTGTCTTGTTTACTTGGTTTGGCACATTTACAACATGATTTTCAGAGCTTAGTATGCATGCCATATGTCCATGTTTGTCCCTTTTAAGTGTGCTTAAAAGTTGCTCTTTGATGCTTAAGTTTTGAACCATGTGTGCATGCATGTTTGTGTGTATTTGGCCTTCATTTCCTTAGCGTTCGGCCACTGTTTTGGGCTTATTTGAGAGCTGCCCAAACTAGTCTAAGACCCTCATTTGTGTGTTGTTGCATGCTAGCCTTGCATGTTGTTACATACTTGGCCTATCGTATGTGTTGCATGTTTGAATCACATTGCATTTGGCATGCATTTCCTCTTGTTTTGATTGCTTAACATGTTATATGTCTTCCATATTTGCATGTTCACATTGCATCTTTGCATGCTTGTTAACTTGCATATTTGTTATATATTTGCATCTTAGCATGCTTGTTTGCATCCTCATGTTGCATGTTTAGCTTGCATGCCTAGGTTGCATTTCACTAAGCATGCATGCCTTGCCTCTTGAATTGATTATGATAGAGGTTGGGCCTCCATTGTTTGTTTATGCGCATTTCATTCCACACCAAAATGCACAACTTGGTTTCTTGGGCCATCACACATTGAAATGCGTGATTGGTGGTCCGAGAATCGAGTACCATATCCCTTTGAGTCATAAACATGATAAGGGGTGTGGGGGTACAAACATTGCTTTGAAATGCATTGCCATGCCTTGTTTTGCCCTCTGCTGTTGTCAAAACAGGTTCCTGCAAGAAGATATGGCCGGTCGGCCATCTCCAGTGCCGGCCGACTATCCATTTCTGGCCGATGGCTTTATAGATGGTCGATGACCACTTACCTTTGGCCGGTGACCATTCCTCATGGTCGGTGTCATTTCCCAATGTTTAGAGGGTGTACCTTGGGACTTGTGCAGTCTTCAGAGGAGGAAAACAGTGAAAATAGAGGCAACTTGTGAATGGCGGTGGGTTTCCGAGCGGAGTCGAGCATACGTGCATTGGGCCCTCTTCCCGAAGCAGTTTTATCGCTTTATTAGCTTAGTTAATTTGCTTAACTAGTTAATTGGTCTGTAATTAATTAATCAGCTTGTAGGTTAATTAATTTGTATTATTCTTTCGGACCCTCCGAGCGAGGGCAATTGTGTAATAAGCGTGCGCGAGTGTGTGTATGTCTTCCAACCCCACGTCTTTCTCCCTTTTATTTACCAGCTTTTGATGGTTAGTATTAGGGCATATTCAATTTAGCAAACCTTATGCTATGCATGCGTGCATCATTCATTAGTATTGCATGCACCGGGCTCGGCGCATAATGCTAACTGCATAGTATTTCAAATCTAACTTGAATATATGCTATCTGTCGCATTTCACATGCCATTAATAGATTAGCTGAGCGTATTCTAGTGACATTTTGTATGCGATGCATTAGCCACTTTAATATGAACTAGGATCATGCATGATTACTAACTAGTTTCTTGTTTTGGCTTGGAGTACACTGTGAGTGTTTTTATGCTTTAGCATCTCGCATGAGTGTGAATGTTAAACATGGCAGCATGCTTACCATGTGGCTATACGCTTATGTGATATAAACTGCCTGAATGCCTGTGGGTGAAGGTTGGATTGTTTGAGTTGGAACAACTCATTGAAATCCGTGTTTTAGCCTACTTGCAAGTAGCAAATTTCATTTTTTTTTTCAACCAAACAGATATGCGATGCTTTGTTCCAAATTAGGCGATCTAGTATATACTTTTGTGTTGTGCGCATCACATACTAAGATTAGGCTAATAACCGGATTAAGAACACATAACGTTTTCAAAACTAGATATCATGGTTAGTAGAGGCCGATCTTCGGATCGGGCGAGCGAGGGTGCTCATAGCTGACCTTCCCCAATCGTACCCAAGTTCCCGAGCCGAGGTAGCTTTGGTGATGACGGACACGTGGCCTTAGGCAACGAGTCAGGGTTTCCTAAATTCCCACAAAATAAAATATTTAGGTGGCGACTCTGTATTTGGTAAAGCAGTCCATGTTTGACATTTCTTTCTAAAAAATCTATTTTCCAAAACGATTTGTCGGATTTGGACTCTTTGGTGATTTATCAATCTCACATTGCACATTGTGAGATCAAATTAAGAACTGACACACAAATCGAGTCCGAACTGTAGCATGGGGCCCAAGGGCGCGTCTACAGTTTTTGGCGACTCTGTTGGGGAGTTAGAGAGCTTGACTCGAACTCATGATATCCTGTTTTGATTATATTTATGTGTTTCTTTGCATTGCATGTGCATTGGTGCGCCTAAGTCACAGTGTTTGCCGTCTGCTAATCCTGAACGGTTTGCCGGAGGCTGGCTTCAAGAAGCGTGCCATAAGGCTGACCGGTTACGGGCTCTGCCACGGTGGGAACACAAACCCCGGTTGTCACCGGGGCACCATTCTTGACCATTCGACCTAGTGCATATTCGGAATCCATAGTGACCATTCCAAGCTAGGACAGGTTGTTTACCCGATTGTAGGTTATTTGAAACCGCTGCGTGCATAGTGAAACCCTAGCTCCTGACAAAATAGGACAGGGAAACCTACCCCAACACAGGGGTGTTTTGACTCTCATTTACTTGCTATGTGCTTTTAGAGTGTATCTCTACAGGGAATGCATATACCAATTTGCAAGTCTGAATATCAGGCCTGAGGGCATTAGTATCGGAATCAGAGAATCAGTTATATCTGCGGGTATCAGATTCAGTTTTTGGGACAGTGATTTTTGGGGAACAGTGATCAGTAATAGAGTACAGTTATTCAGCTACGCTTGTGTCTGTTCTGATTGGGCCGAACTGCTGCGTGTTTTCTCTTTCAGTTCAAAGATTTAGTACAGAATAACTAATATTCTCCTTCACTGAGGCAAGAAAGATATCTGATCCGTCAGTCACTGTTCAGCTCAGCGGACTTATGATGACCCAAAGTTGAGAAGAAATTCTGGTTATGGCAGCCGCATTAGACCAAGGAATCATCTTACAGGATGAGACCAATGTCGATGTACCGTATCTGCCCAGGTCGCATGTTGCGCACCCGATTTGGACAACCCCATTATATCAAGCTCATGAGCCCACCACGTTTGAGTTGATGGGAATGATTGGTGACCTTCAGAGGTCTGTGGCTGATCTCGCTTACGGAATGTCGGCTTCGCCACCAACCACATCGTATGCTGGGAATTTTGTACCGCAAGAGCCCCCGCTACTCGGGCGAATTGTGATCGAGCTCAGCCAACCTGAGGTTTTTTCCAGTTATGGCAATGACATGTCAACAACAACCGGGTTCCGCTCTGATATAGCAACCCAAACCCTCGATTAGGCTGAGGCTAGAGGTAAGAATAAAGTGGGAACAGATGCTGTTCCCGTTGAACAATTGTTGTGGGCAGTCGAGGCTTTGAAAGCCGGGGGGAATGAATAAGCAACAGGTATTCGCAGTTGTGGCCAAGACTATGGATGATGCTTTCCCCACTCCAACCGAGGAGAGTTCCTACCAAGCGAAAAATCGGGATAGGCCCTGTCATGCCAGAACAGTTCCTTCCACTCATAACCCTGCACCTGGAAGAGATCAGAAAGCAAAGGCAGTGCCTACCGACCCTTTCGCTAGTGCGTCTAGCAAGAATCCACAGACTTCGAAGTATCTACGCTGAGGGCGCAGACTCTTTCACGCTCTCTACATGCCTCTGTCTAAGGCACTTCAAATCCGGGCTGAGAAGGGGCATCTTAAACCCCTTGAGCCTAGGCCTCTCCCTAGTCATCTTCCAGCAGGCCATGATGCTACTCAGTACTGTGCGTACCATCAGCAAACCGGTCACCCCACTGACAATTGCTTCCGCCTTTGCCACGAAGTACAAGACTTGATTGACAATAACGTCATCCTCCCACCTACCCCAGCAAAATCTATTACCACTGAGCTGTTGGACTTCGAGGATACTACAAGTATGTGATCAGGGGTTGGACCACCTGCGGGTGACGCTCGGTGTATTTCAAATGTGGCGTTTGGCACGCACTGTTTTGAGCATTTGCGAATGCAGTTTTGTAATTTTTGGCTTTGGTTTTGAGTTAGTTCTTTGTTTTTGTTTTGAATCTGTCTCATTGTCTTGAGTCAGTCTTTTTGCTCAAGGGTCTGCCTTGTTGTATCGAGTTAGTCCCATTGTATAGAATGTCAGGTGATTCCGGGGTTGTTGCCTCGAACACCATTTTGTCTTGTAATTATCTTTTTGCTTTCTTTTTGAGTCTGTCTCTGCTGTGGAGCTAGTTGCAACAAGGGAAATTTGAATGAAACGGCTGCGGCTATCATGTTTTCCGTGTTTATTACTACCTTGAGCTAGTTGTGCCAGAGGATTTGAATGAAATGGCAGAGCATCTCACTTACTCTTCTGCACCCCAAACTCATTACATTAACCTAAGTTTTTCAAAACTTTTTGAACACTGCGGTGATGAAAACGAAGAGGAAGGAATTCCTCAGGTTTTGCAAAAATTTGATCAATTGAGAGAAAGAGAGGCTTGCTAAGCCCTTAATGAATGAAATCATGTTTGTTAACATGAGTACTGAGAAGGACCTTGGCTTGATCCAGATTGGTTCCACACTATCTTCAGCGCGAGCGATTTGTCGCTTTCTTAAAAACTTTCAAAAACAAAATGTTTTCCGCAGTCCTGCGAAGACCTGTGTGGAATCGCTCTTGAGATTGTGCAGCTTAGGATCGCTCTCAGCCTCGAGACTTGAGCCCTTGCTTTCAAACCTTGGACCTTGGGTTCAGACTGTTCAACGATCAACCGCAATGCAAGGTCTGTCTGGCCAAATTTGAAGCAGCCCTAGAACAAGAGGCACCAAAATCAGATCAAGAAGATCAGACCTCATCAGAAGAAGCTTGCAAAGCTAAATCAGAACCGCCCCTCGAACTAAGGGCAAAAATGTTCGATGTGCTCGAAGAGTCGAAGATGGATTTTTCTGTAAATCAATACAACATCCACTCTCCTGAATACGGATGGCTTCAAAACCCTAAAACCATTTGGCATGGACTTGTTACACTTTTACCCTTTGAGAGGCTTGTTGGGCTGAAAACTCGGAAGGGCAACTCAGGCAAAAGTTAGAGCAAGAGAAAAAAATGCAAAAGAAAAGAGAAGAGAAAAGATGAAAAAAAAAGAAGAAAAAGGAATGAAAAGATACAAAAAAAAAAGAGAAGAGTTGAAAAGAAAAGAAAAACAAAGCTTGCAAGGTTGAAAACCCAAAAGGGCGGCCTTGGCAAAAGTTAGAGCGTAAAAAAGTGAGGGTTAATACATGAGTGTACCTTAACCGGAACTACGTAAGGCTTGATTCCCACGTTTGGGATACGTAGGCAACTTCATCCTAAAGTCCAGCCACACGCACTTTCAAAGCGACTGTGTCCACATATTGGTTTTGACCATCTTCGTCTTCACTGTATCTGAGAGTTCGGTTGCAATCTTCACTAATGAGGATTGTTTACAATATGTTGCGGCGTTATCCAGACGAGGGGCAACTTTCCATTGCCATTAGTCGCCATTCAAACCAGGGGCAACTTTCCGTTGCCGTGCAGTGCCATCCAGACAAGGGGCAATTTTCCATTGCCTCCGATCCGAGGTTGTGCATCTCGAGAGTAGGTTCTGTGCTCGTTGAGCAGTGGCCCTTTGCAAAAATGATTTTTGAAAATTTTTACTGAGGTTGACTAATTTTCGTGAAAATTATTCTATATCTTCCAAAACTGGACCATTTCTTGGATCCAAAAAAGGAAAATTTTCAGTGCTCATAGCCTAACTTGCATGATTTTAAATCAAAAATCGAACAAGTATGTTAATCTAACTCTCATATTGGTCAAAATTGTCTTAGTAGAAAACCAAAACAAAAAATGGTCAAAATGATGAAATAGGGGCACAGTTGAGTTAGGTGTCCTGTCTTTCCCCCATCGCCAGCATACTTGCCAGAAGGGCATAACTGGAACTGTCTATAAAGGGCTGAAAGCTCTCTCACCCTCCGAGCAACGAGGTATCAAACCAAGTGCGAAGTACGAATTGGAATGGATCAAGACACTCCACTCCCTCATCCAGGGCATCGACTAAATGTCACCAGAAGAAATAGCTGTGAGCTAACAGTGTTGAGCACGAACCCACTACCTCTTGTTTATCCACTGACCATATCTGGGGAGGGATGAAAAATGAGAGATTGAAGAATAGAGAGATGTGCGATGAAAGAAAAGTAAGCAAAAGGGTTTTGAGAGAAAAATCGAGCCTGAGGGCCGAGTGATGTGAGAATCACAAATAAGAAGGGTGGGAAACAATACTCGAAGAAACTGGCTCCTCGTGATCTGAGGTCTCTCGTCTTTGTAACACGTCTGTGTGTCGTGTCTTTTGTTTAGTTTTGTTTACCTTAACTCTTGTTTTGAGTCGGTCCCGAGCGTGTCTCGTTGTGTTTAGGTTGTTTACCTTTTGTTTTTCGTTATTAAGTTTTTTTCACTGTGTTCAGTCGTAGGCTCAATACCCGGTTGAAAACCCTTTTCTCAAATCGTTTTGTGCTCAGAGTGCTGTGCCATTCTCCACATTTCTGCAAAACAGGTTTGGCTCTTTTGTAAAACTGCAGGGGTTCAACCCGGGTCACTTGGAAACAGTGAACATATCGGTTCCGGATTGCATCAGAGTGTGTTTTAGCTTCTGCCGATTCTACCTTTGTATTCTGTCTTTTCAGATTTGGACTGTTTTTGCCGTGTGCAGAATGAACTAAGAATACTGTGTTATGGGCTGTGAGTTCAGAATGAACAGTTTTCAAAATAAGCAGCGCGTTGTATGAGCTGTGTGTATGGGCTGTATGCAGATTAAACCAAGCACTGTGTTACGAGCCGAGTGTTCAAAATGAGCGGTGGGTTGTTTGAGTTGTTTTGCTGTTGGCCGGTTCATTATCTGGTTATTACAATACAAGTGTTTGATTTTCAGACAGGAGATCAATCTCATTTACATTGAGGTGTAATATGATGCAATGTACGAAATGTACCAATGTAACACTTTTTCAGACAAAAAGTTTGTTTCATTTCACCATTTTTCAAGTACATAGCTTTGGAGAAAACCAAACCTGCCCGCGACAGTACAAGGTACTCAAGCTACCAGCAAAAAGAGAAAAGTACAAACAAAAGAAGAAAAGCAACAAAAATCTGGATCAGCATCGATCATCTCAGGCCTGAAGGTCTGTCCTCGTCCTCTTCCTGGACAAAGGTCCAGGAGCATCGTCGTCGGCTTCGCCATCTGAGCTCGAGTCTCAGTCATCTCCAGTCTCCTCCTCATATGACTCTGCCTCCGTCTCTGCCTCAGACTCGTCATCATCTGGGACTGGTGCCCGAGAGCTACTCCCAACATGAGTGCGCCCCGCTTTGGTGCGGGGGAATACTGTGCCACCTCGCCCTCCTCCTTGGGTAGGAACAGAAGGCCCAGCTAGAGCACCTTCTGCAGTAGGAATCCAGAATGGAGGTTGAAAAGCACAAATGGCAAACGCATCAGTATGCTACACAAAACAGAGTATAAATATAACATACAGTGTGTGAGTACAGTGTATGAATACTGTGAGCAGTGTATCAGTACAGAATGTAGTGTGTGAGTACAATGTATGAATACTGTGAGTAGTGTATTAGTACAGAATGCAGTGTGTGAGTACAGTGTATGAATACTTTGAGCAATGTATGAATATAGAATGCAGTGACTGAGTGCAGTGTATGAATGCCGTGAGTAACGCTAAGAATAGTATGTGGGTTACAATGTATCAAATGTCGTGAGGGCCGTGTATCAAGTGCCATGTTGGTAGTGCGATGCATCAGATTATACGTGAAACAGATTATGCATAGTTTGAGATTGTGGTTGAAAGAGAGCTTACCGGGATACCGTAGATAGCCAGCAGGTCGAGGCTCCTCTAGAACATCCCCATCACGGAGGCGGTCAACTCCAAAGACTGGCGAGTGTACTCGGAGGAAGCCTGCAAAAGTGTTAGAAGCATCAGTATTCTGCGGAATATCAAGCGAAATGAAATGAAATGACGATGCAAAATACAAAATGCAATAATACTTATCGGAGGCAAGTTGTAGAAACCGACTAGCTCGTGATCAGCCGGAGGGGGAGCGATGGGAATCTGGTAAGTCTCCCCATCCTGCTCTCTGCATATCATCGTCGTGGGCAGTGCTGGCCAACTAGCCCCCCGTCCTCTCCGGGCCCCACTCCTGTCACGGGCCCGAACCATCCTAGGTGCGCCTGCCCTTGCTCCCACTCCTGCTCCAGTCGCTGGCACCGTAGGCCTCTCTCTCTCAACTCGACGGCCACTGCTCAGGGGCCGCATGATGAAGGTCTGGACATACTCTGCATAGTCGCCCTCATCTCTAAAGCCCTCCGCCTCCCATCCGATCGTGTAATCGGCCATCTCATGTGGGGGGCACCTCTCTGTCTGCCTCATGTCGATAGGAGGCAGACCTAGAACTATCTGCTCTGGTAAACCTAAGGTCTGGCACAGGAAGCGCTTGCCTAGGTACCAAGCTCGACAGACCGGGCCTTCCAACAGAAGCCTGAATCGGGCGGACTCCTCAGCGCCTGCGTACCGTTCCCGAACTGTGGCTGGCAATGGAGCCCAAGGCTGCCAGGTGATCTGGAAATGATATGCAGTTTGTTATCTACTGATATCGAAAGAATAATGTAAAGCAAAGCTTAAATGAACTGCAAATTCTAAAATACCTCTGCGGCGATAATGGTATCGAAGTAGCGACGAAAGAATATGAATGACTCCCGTGGTCTCCGTACGCACCTCACATCGAAGCGCCAAGACAATGAACGCCGAGGGGGGTCTCCTCATCTGGCACTGGGGCAAGCCTCGGGAAGTAGGCATAGACCCACAACTGTAGAGAAAATATCAGTATGCTTATCAGATAAAGCAAAATGTAGACGAAGCGGAATGCAGGATAAAGCAGAAATTGCCGAACCGTGTATTGTGCAGTGTGTACAGTGTGCGCAGTATACAGTCAGTGTAAAGCAGATTGCATGTTTGCAGTATGTGCGGTGTGTAGTCAGTTAGCATCAGATTGTGCAGTGTGTGAAGTATTGTGCAGTATACAGTTAGTGTAAAGCAGATTATATGTGTGCTGTGTGTGCAGTATATAGTCAGTGTGAGGCAGACCGCAGTGTGTGCAGCGTACAGAGTACAGAAAATGTAAAGCAAAAATGTAAAACAGAGAAAGAAAATGTACCTCCCAAGCTCGCCAGTAGCCTCCGAGCAACTGTCCGCTGAGGTGAGAGGACGAACTCATGTAGCCGTACAGGGTGGCCAGCGCCACTCCAGTCGTAAAGGCGGATCCGTGTGACGTCCACTAAAGCACTCAGCAGACAGAGGGGCACAGTGTTCACCCGGTCGGCGAAGAGGGTCGTCCCTAGCAAGAACATAAGGACACCACGTGCATACTGCTCCGCCTCCTCCTGAGCCATCGGCGCCTCCTCAGCTAAGGCTGGCTGAATCTTGAAGTGGTCCTCGAACCATGAATATCTGAAAAATCCTAGACAGGCAAAAGGCGGTAGGTCGCCAAGCAAGTACATCTGAGTGGCCTCCCACTCGTCCATGTCTGTGTCGAAGGGGATCGGATCACCCCCTACCCCGATGCCGGTGAGCATCGAGAAGTCGAAGGGAGTCATCGTCATGTCTCTCGTGGCGGAAAAATGGAAGGAATCGGTGGTGTCCCACCACCACTCTACCAGAGCGGCAAGTAAAGGCCTGCTCGCAGTAAGGCGCGACAGTCCCCTGCAGAAAGTGCTGAAGCCGCCCTGATCAACAATATGGCGGACCGCGTCAGGTAGCTCCATATACCATCCCCTAGCGGAAACATTCCCATACCCCCGAAAGGCATGGGAATCCCCCTGTATTCAAAAGCAAACAGTTGCGAATCAATATTAAATGTACAGTTTTGAAAGATAGTCAAAATTGATGCAGATACAACATGTGTGCACATTCTCAGATTCAAACAGATATCGAGTGCCGGTGTGCTCGAAGTGAACTACGGCATATGATGTATCAGTGTGTTTAAGTGGTTCAGTGCAGATACAGCGTGCGTGCACGTTTTCAGATTCAAACAGATATCGAGTGCTGGTGTGCTCGAAGTGAACTACAGCATATGATGTATTAGTGTGTTCAAGTGGTTCAGTGAAAATACAGTGTGTGTGCACGTTTTCAGGTTCAAACAGATATCGGGTACCAGTGTGCTCACAGATGAATTACAGTGTGTAATATATCGGTGTATCCGGGCTAAGCAGTTAAAGAACAGAATCAACTATTGCAGTTATGTTCTGCATTGCGAAAAATAAAACAAAGGGAAGACTGTACCTCAGAAGCGCTGTAAGACAGATGTGACTCTGGCTCGCGCAGAAGAAGCTCTCGTGGCACACCCCTATCAAAAGTCCTGAACTGGCGAAGACCATCAGGAGGTAGCACGTGAATCATCGGCCTGTAGGCCGCCGGATTGAACGGTCGGATGTGAAGAGGCAAGAGCTCGGCCTCTGGGTCCACATCCATCTCCGGGGGAGCCCCACCGCCTGGAATATCGTCTTCCATCTCAAGGGTAGCGTGAAAATGGTCGGAAATGTGGAAACCGGCCGAGAATATGAAAAGTCAACTAAAAAAGTCAACCCCAGGAGGGTGAAAAATGGCCGGAAAGGTCGGGGTGCGGAAAAGGCACAGAGATCAAGGAAAACTCAAGGGAAACAAACCCCGAGTGGTGAGAATCGAGAAAAAGACGCCGAAACAAAGTTTTGTTCGGTTCAAAATATTCGAAACGCGAAGGTATTCACGAATCGAAAGTCGAAACGGGCCCTAAAACCCAGGAAAATAGCAGATCGAAGGAAGAGAAATAGCCTGGAGAGAAAGAGGAGGAAATTTCGAGCAAGAGGGAAGTGAAAATATAGGGCTAGGAGCCCTATATTTAAAGACCCGTGCCGATTTGACCAAACTGCCCCGATTTAGGCATATTTGGCCGGTCGGCCACATTGTTGGCCGGTTGGCCAAATAGATGGCCGGTGGACATTTTTGGTGGCCGGTGGATGGCTGGTGACCTCCCCCTATGGCCAATGAACCTCCTACACCATTGTTTGGGTCATTAATGTGGTTTGGGGCCTCCATTGCTCAACACAGTGCAAGAGAGTGCATTTTTGAAGCTCAACCGAACTCCGTTTTGACCTCGGACCGTGTTTTCTATGCGTAGCACTCGAATGCATGCGAGGGTGTATCCTTTTCGTATCCTTTTTGTATCTTGAAAACATTCAGAAACTAATTCAAATGCATTGCATCATTATGCAGGCATACACGCATTGTCATGCGCACGCCGACTTGCATTGTTATGCACCTCCACGCGGTCTGGCGAGACCTTAAATACGCTTGGTCTAGGAGACCTTAAATCCTCTGAAGGTGCAAGTCCTTTGGTATTTGTCGTGCCCGAACGACTCTTGGCGAATTTTATCTTAGGTTGCATTGTCATGCATCCCTCACTCGCATTGTTATGCACACACCTTGTGCATTGTAGCGCATATCATGCTTGCATTATTATGCATCTTCTTTAGGCCGCATCGTCAGGCGCACCTTACATGCATCATCATGCATCTTCCTTACCATGTGTTGTCGCGCATTCAAGATCATGTGCATTGTCATGCATCTCAAAAGCCACGCGTTGTCGCGTATTCAAATTCATTGTGCATTGTTATGCATTTCAAAAGACGTGCGTTGTCGCGCATTCAAAATCATGCGCATTGTCATGCGTCTCAAAGACGTGCGTCGTCACGCACTCGTTTCATTTGCATTATCATGCACGTTTCATGCCTTACAAAAAAAACACAAAAACAAAAAAAAACAAACATGCATTATCATGCATTCTTCGTTTCATTCGCATTATCATGCATTTCAAAAAAAAAAAACGAAAAAAAAAAACAAAACAAAAACATGCATTGTCATGCATTTTTCCTCCATTTGCATTTTCATGCATTTTTCAAAAAAAACAAAAAAACAAAAAAACCCACATGCATATGTCATGCATTCCATTGTAAATAGTGCATATGTCAGGCATCACGGTAAATATTACATTTACATCCATTGCATATTGTATACATTGCATTGTAGCTTGCATGCATTCACTGCATCACCCCCGCCTACGGCTTGCGCCTTTCCATGTTGAGCTTGGTTTGGTATGTGCCCATATTTTTCACGTCGAAGCACAATTATGATATTATGTGTACGCGCCTATTCCACTGCTGGTACTATGGTTTGAGGGTAACGGCACCATTTCTGTGTTAGACGCGGTTTGTATGTGTCCATGCCTTTCCTAGGCAAGATACGGTTTGGCCGTAGGCCTTATCCGCTGCATCCATTGCATGTTGTAAATATTGCATTGTAGCTTGCATGCATTCACTGCATCACATCCATCTATGGCTTGCGCCTTTCCATGTTGAGCTTGGTCCGGTATGTGCCCATATTTTTCACGTCGAAGCACAGTTATGATATTATGTGTACGCGCCTATTCGACTGCTGGTATTGTGGTTTGAGGGTGATGGCATCGTTTTTGTGTTTAGACGCGGTTTGTATGTGTCCATGCCTTTCTTAGGCAAGATATGTTTTGGCTGCATGCCTTATCCATTGTATATATTACATTGTAGTGTAATTTGTTGCGTCCAGCATTTAGGATCATGGTTCTTCCTCAGAAGAGCATGCCTCACTTATATCATCCCACCCAATTACTTGTATCTTGTGTCCGTCTACACAACTCATAGTTCTGCATGTGTACGCGCCTATTCCACTGCTGGTATTGTGGTTTGAGGGTGTCAGCACCTTTTCTATGGTAGACGAACTTTGCATCTCCATCATCTTTATGATATTTGTGTGGTTTTGAACCGCTTATGGTTTGATTATGTTTCAAATGCATTGCATATCATTTACATTGTTTATACATAGTTTTGTAAATATTGCATATCATTTTGCGCATAGGTTGCATTGTCATGCACTCCTACACTTGCATTGTCACGCAGTCTTAACTTGCATTGTCATGCATGTTGCTAACAATATTGTACCTGTTAAGTTTCTCTCTTTTACAGGCACGATATTGTACGTACGGTTCATTTGAGGCTGGCGCAATCAGACGAACCGGACATGTATCATATTCTCCGCGTGAAACGTAGCGAGAATTACATAATTCTCTTACATCCTTTCTGCATTGTAATGTAGTTGGATTTGTGTTTGATTGCTTAAAACTGTCGCATGTTATGCTTCGTTACAGCTTTCTTTGCATGATCATAAGTTATGCTCTGCTCTGTGCATTGTCAGTTGCATTTTGCCCCCGCCTTTGGGCGGATATCTTTTTTGTCTTGCATGCTTTGTCCAAGTCTTCGGCCTTGTCAAAAATGGGTCGTCTCTGGGCTTTGACACTCACTCCCGTCATTGTTATGACTTTCGAGTTCTGTCAAAGAGGGGCAACTGTAGACACCCCATTTTTGACCGTCCTCAAGACTTGGACGTCACCGTTTGAACACTCGGTGATCATCCATGTTTGTGTTCGTCTTGAGTTCCCGGAGGTCTCGGCCATGCGCCTTGCCTCAGGATCTCTCGACTCGACTGTTCTGTGTTTGGTTTTGCACCAAACACTTGTGCTTTTGCTGTGGAGGGCAGGGAATGGCTTGTTGGCCATCCCCACACCTCACCGGCCATGGCTTGAGGCCATTGGCCACTGTTTTGTTGCCATCGGCCAAATGTTTGGCCGGTCGGCACTATTGACGGTCGGCCGACCATTGTTTTGGCCAATTTCGCATCTTTGGCTGGCCGACCATTGTGCATCTGCTTTTGGCAGATATTTTGTGGCAGCTTTGATAGCTGGCACCCACTTTGCCCCCCCTCCATACACGTGTATGGAGGGATTTCACTATTTCTTAGCTTGTTTTGTAAGCTTTGCAAGAGTGATCCTCTACAAAGGGAGGCCTTCTCCTCCCTTCTCAAGGGTTAGAAGGTTGAGTTCCAGAGGTCTAGATTAGGGTTAGGGTTTGTGTATCACCTATCTCTATATCTCTCTCTCCTTTTGCCTTTGTGTGTGTATAAGTGTGTTTGTGTCTTACTTTTGTGCATAAACACCTAGTGCTACACCTTACCTTGGTTTCTGAGGTGCCAAAGGTTTGTTTTCAAAGTTTTCAGCTGGTTTTGAGCTAAGGAAGGCTGCTGGAGCTCCATCCTTGAAGGGGTCTACAAGGGTAAGATTCTTGCCCTTTATTTCCCATTTTTGCATAGTCTTTTAACCTACCTTGCATCTGTTTTTAGACTTTGTGTACAACTAATAAAAGTCTTGTTTTTGAGTGCTCTAAATAGTTGTTTAGGTCACTTTGTTGTTTGGGGTTGTTTGACCCCTCTTAGGCCTTGTTTGGTCCCCATTTTGTGCATTTTTGGTGAGCTCCGAGACCACCTTGTTTGGGCGTCCTCACAATTGAAATCTAGAGGGATTTCAGTGGTGTGGATGGTGCTTTAAGGTCCTAAGAAGGAGAGGGCCATCCCCTCTCCTTGTTGCCTTCAATGTTGGCCATTTTAGCCTCATGTGTGAGCATCTTGTTTAAGTGCATGTTGGCCATGTCTTAAGTGTTATTTGTGCTTAATTTGCCATGATATAGCGTTGTTTTTTATTGGTTTAGACACACCATGCATGCTTAGCGTACTTGTCTTGTAATGCCATAAATTGCCTTAACATGTGCCTAGCATTTAGACCACTATGCTTACCTATTTTGGCCTAGTTTTGTGAAGCTCTTATGCATGTTTTAGTGTGACCAAGGTCTGTTTTTGGTTGCTCGGGTCATCCATGCTTTGCTTTGTATAGCTACCATGTAATCCCCCTTGTGAGCCTTGAGTGTTGACCCTTCTAGCATGCTTTACTTGCTTGTTTCAGTGGTTTGGCACCACTTATAGCATCATTTTAGTCCTTGTGGTATGCTTGTATGCTTGCATTTGATGCCCCTTTAATGCTTTAAAAGGCTTGTGTCTTATGCTCCATGTTTGGACCTTTATGTATGCTTCCATATTTAGACCGTTTAGATGCCATCTAGGTGCGTCTTTGGTCTTGTTTAGACCTACATTGGACCTGTTTTAGGTCCTCCTAGCCCTTTGGGGCTTGCCTTATATAGCTTTGGTTTAAGCCCCCTTGAGTCTTGGACATTGTTGCATGCTTGGCTTGTCTTGTTCACTTGGTTTGGCACCTTTATAACATGATTTTCAGAGCTTAGTATGCATGCCATATGTCCATGTTTGTCCCTTTTAAGTGTGCTTAAAAGTTGCTCTTTGATGCTAAAGTTTTGAACCATGTGCATGCATGTTTGTGTGTATTTTGGCCTTCATTTCCTTAGCATTCGGCCACTGTTTTGGGCTTATTTGAGAGCCGCACAAACTAGTATGAGACCCTCATTCATGTGTTGTTGCATGCTAGCCTTGCATGTTGTTACATACTTGGCCTATCGCATGTGTTGCATGTTTGAATCACATTGCATTTGGCATGCATTTCCTCTTGTTTTGATTGCTTAACATGTTGTATGTCTTGCATATTTGTATGTTCACATTGCATCTTTGCATGCTTGTTAACTTGCATACTTGTTACATATTTGCATCTTAGCATGCTTGTTTGCATCCTCATGTTGCATGTTTAGCTTGCATGCCTAGGTTGCATTTCACTATGCATGCATGCCTTGCCTCTTGAATTGATTATGATAGAGGTTGGGCCTCCATTGTTTGTTTATGTGCATTTCATTCCACACCAAAATGCATAACTTGATTTCTTGGGCCATCACGCATTGAAATGCGCGATTGGTGGTCCGAGAATCGAGTACCATACCCCTTTGAGTCATAAACATGATAAGGGGTGTGATGGTACAAACATTGCTTTGAAATGCATTGCCATGCCTTGTTTTGCCCCCTGCTACTGTCAAAATAGGTTCCTGCAGGAAGATATGGCCGGTAGGCCACCTCCAGTGCCAGCCGGCTATCCATTTCTGGCCGATGACTTTATAGATGGTCGATGACCACTTACCTTTGGCCGGTGACCATTCCTCATGGTTGGTAGCATTTCCCAGTGTTCAGAGGGTGTACCTTGGGACTTGTACAATCTTCAGAGAGGAAAACAGTGAAAATAGAGGCAACTTGTGCATGGCGGTGGGTTTCCAAGCGGAGTTGAGCATATGTGCATTGGGCCCTCTTCCCGAAGAGGTTTTATCGCTTTATTAGCTTAGTTAATTTGCTTAACTAGTTAATTGGTCTGTAATTAATTAATTAGCTTGTAGGTTAATTAATTTGTATTATTCTTTCGGACCCTTCGAGCGAGGGCAATTGTGTGATAAGCGTGCGTGAGTGTGTGTATGTCTTCCAACCCCACGTCTTTCTCCCTTTTATTTACCAGCTTTTGATGGTTAGTATTGGGGTGTAGACACCCCATTTTTGACTGTCCTCAAGACTTGGACGTCACCATTGGAACACTTGGTGATTACCCTTGTTTGTGTTCGTCTTGAGTTCCCGGAAGC
>NW_021024669.1:1956236-1969329 GCF_004153795.1 Camellia sinensis | reverse complement strand
TAGGCATTTCTGTATAGTTAGGATCATGCATGGATTTCTAGCATAGCTTTTGTTTTGTCTTGGAGTACTCGGTAAGTGTTTATGCTTTAGCATCCTTGCATGTGTGTGAGTGACTGCCATGATAGCATACTTACCATGAGGCTATTTGCTTGTGTGATATAACTGCCTGAATGCCTGTGGGTGAAGGTTGGATTATTTGAATCGGAATGATACATTGATTATGAGTTTTATGCCCACTAGATAGTGGCAAAACCATGTTTTCTAAGCCCACCCGAGGGTGGCAAAATCTGCATTTTAAGCCTACTTGCGAGTAGCAAACCATTTTCAAAACAAACATGAGGTGTTTTGATCCAATTCAGGCGACCCAGTCTATGCTTGTATGTTGTGCGCATCACATAGTAAATCTAGGCTAATAAACCGGAATAAGAGCACATATGTTTTCAAAACAAGATATCATGTTAGTAGAGGCTGATCTTTGATTGGGCGAGCGGGGGTGCTCACGAAGTGACCTTCCCCAATCGTACCCAAGTTCCCGAGCCGATGCAACTTTGGTGATGACGGACACGTGGCCTTAGGCACGAGTCAGGGTTTCCTAAATTTCCCAGAAAATAAAATATTTAGGTGGCGACTCTGTATCTGGCAAAGTAGTCCATGTTTGGCACTTCTTTCAAGAAAAAAATCTATTTTCAAAAACAATTTTCCGGATTTGGACTCTTTGACGATTCATCGGTCTTGCACTCTGCGAGATTAGATACAAGACCATGACATTGAGTCCTGAATTGTAGTGAGCCTATATGAACAAAACGGGGGATTTCCCCCAGGACGTTCGGGGGCGTCTACAACAGTACCGAAGTCTCCCTTTTGTATTGTTTCATTTGCTGAGAAAGATCTAGAAGGTATTCAACATCCCCATACTGATGCTTTAATTATAACTGTGGGAATTAGAAAATGATTTGATGTGAAACAAGTCTTTGTAGACCTGGGTAGCGTAGCAGATATATTGTATTACGACTTGTTTAGGAAGCTCGGTCTCTTTGAGCAGCACCTCACCCCAGTAGAAGCACCGTTGGTCGGCTTCAATTCCCAACCTGAATGGCTGCTCGGCAAGATAGTGTTGCCTATAGTGGCTGGGACAAAGACCCTTCAAATAGAATTCTTGGTTATTAACACTCCATCTCCTTACAACGCCATCCTTGGACGGCCTTGGATTCACCAAATGAAAGCAGTCCCCTAGACCTACCACTAGCTTATCTACTTTTGGACAGAACACGTAGTAGAGCAGATCATAAGGAACCAAGTTGCATCGAAGCATTACTTCATTACAGCCATGAAGGTTAAACATCTCTTCAATTGGGTTTAGACAGTTGAAGTAACAGAATAGCTAGTTCTGGAGGATGTCGGAGGAACCCCAGCTGAGAAAATAGTAGAGGATATGGAGAAATTTTTAGTAAAAGAGGGTGACCTAGAGAAGTACTTTCTTGTCGGTACCTCGCTAGGCACTGATGAGAAACTTCAGTTGCTGGATTTGCTGAAAGAAAATATGGAGGTATTCGCATGGTCAGCATATGATACTCTGGGGCTGAATCTAGAATTTGCTTGCCATAAGCTCAATGTCAACTCTTCCGCTTGACCTATTCTACAGAAGAGTTGGAGATCTTCGGTTGACCATACTGAAGCAGTAATTGCGGAGGTCGAGAAGCTTCTAACGACAAGGGCAATTCAAGAAATTCAGTACCTACAGCGGCCGTCCAACACATTCGTAGTCAAAAAGAAAAATGAAAAGTGGAGAGTCTGCGTCGACTTTGCTTGCCTCAACAGAGCTTGTCCAAAAGACAACTTTCCTTTGCCTTGCATAGACCAACTGGTAGACTCAACAGCAGGGCATGAGTGTATGAGTTTTCTGGACGCTTATAGTAGCTATCACCAGATACCACTGCTTGGCCCAGATCAAAGAGAAGACAACGTTTATTACTCCAAGAGGCACCTACTGCTATCAAGTAATGTCGTTCGGCCTTAAAAATGCCGGAGCAACCTACCCGCGACTGGTAACCTGAATGTTCAAAGAATAGCTCGGTCGGGCTATGGAAGCATACATAGATGATTGGTAGTGAAAAGCAAGCTTGCTACATACCACCTCACAGATCTAAGAAAAGTTTCAACATCCTAAAAACCCATTAACTTCGCATTAATGCCTCGAAATGCACTTTCGGGATAAGAATGGGGAAGTTCTTGGGGTACATGGTGACTCATAGAGGAATTGAAGCAAATCTGGATCAAATCAAAGCAATACAAGAAATTGAGATATCAACAAAGGCCAAAGAACTACAGAAGCTAGCCGGAATGCCAGCAGCCTTAAACCGATTCATCAGCAAGTCATCAGATCGAATGAAGCCTTTCTTTTAACAGTTAAGGAAAAAGGCAACATTCAAATGGGGCTCCGAATGCACTGAAGCACTATAGGACCTCAAGAAATATCTTAGTACACCATCTCTCCTTTCCACTCTAGAACCAAGGGAAGAATTGTACTTGTATCTGGTAGTTTCAGATCATGCGGTGAGTGTAGTACTGATTTGCGAAGTGGAGAAGGAATAGAGGCCAGTGTATTACATCAGCAAGACTCTCCTAGACGCAGAAACGCAGTATCTACCATTGGAAAAGCTGGCTTACGTAGACACCCCATTTTGGATCGTCCTCAAGACTTGGACGTCATCTCTTGTGCACTTGACAATTATGACTGAATTTGCTCGCCGAGTGCTCGAAGTCCACAACAGAATGCTACAGCTTTGAGCCTTGCACCCCTATTACCTTGTTTTTGGATCAAAACCTTGGTGTTTCAAGCCTGAACCTTTTGGTGACCTGTTGGCCACCACCATGGGATGTCGGCCATTGGTGTGGTCAGTCGACCACCAGTAGTGACCGGTGGCCACCGGTGTGTTTTGTAGATATTTTATGCTAACTGTGCCAACCGTTTGCACAGATGCATGAATCTGTACCCACGTGTAGGGCTGGATCTCCTTGTATGCAATTCATGTTTTCTATATATATGGGGTCTCCTTCCCCATTTTTGAATGTTAGAATTTTTGGAACAAAAATCTCTCTGTCTCTCTTGTAAATTTGTGCATACTACTCTACATACACTACACTTTTGCCTACACCTCCTTAACCAAAATTGATCACCTTTGAGCTGAGGTTCCATGAGACCTTCTTGGAACTCTAGAAGTTGGTTTTGGCTTGAATTGTTGCCTAAAGTTGATCTTTGTTTTAAGAAGTATAATGCTTCCCCTTTTATCTTGCTTTGTACAGTTGTTTTTCTATCTTTTTCCCATTGTTTTCGGGCCATAAAACTCTGTTTTTGTGGGCTAAAATTGGTGGTTTTAGGCCATTTAAGGTTAGGGGTGGTTCACCTTTCTTTATTCCTTGTTGGTAAGGCCTTTCCATCTTTGTTTCTCACTTTCAAACCATCCTTTTTGTGGCCTTTAAACACTGAATTTCAGAGTATTTTCAATGGCGAAAATCATGTTTTGAAGCCCAAAATTGGAGGGGTTAGCCCCCCTCCTTGTGTCTTGTTTGCTAGCCTAGTTAGCTCTATGTGTTAGCTTATTTTTCTAGCCATTTGTAGCTTAATTATAGCATGTTTTAGGCTCTATTTAGGACTGTTTTAACTCTATTTTGGGTTGGTTAAGTCATTTGAGTCTTGTTTTACATGCTTCTAGTGTAAGTGTCCTCACAAGCTTGGTATTTTGGGCCTTTAGACACCACTTGTTTGAGTTGATTGCATTATTTTAGTGCTTTTCTCACTTAATTTCAGCATTATTAATCTCTGCAACCTCCTTCATTTCTTGACTTTTTCATTTGCTTTGAGGGTTGTTTCAACCTTGGGATTTTGTAAGCTTGGGATTAAGGTCCATGCTTAATGGTTTAATCCTCTTTTGGGGGTTCATTACCAACGGCATGACACCTCTCTCTTGCCTTAAACCACCCCTTGTTTGATACTTCCTTCTCTTTAGAGGACTTGACTCACTAATGGACTTAATTGGTTAAGGAATGGTTGGCAATCTAAAATGCGTAACTAAAAGTTGCAACTAAAATGATGCAAGATAAGAAATTGGTTGTGTCTTGTTCTGTTTCAAATCGGACGTTAATTTGAACACAAGGAAAATTAGAACATTTCATACTCAAAGTGATGAAATGTGCCAAGTTTCCAAGGTCTCCATTGCCCTTGACCATGCATGATAGGGTGAAGGCTTTTGGTCTTGTTTGTGCATTTATTGATCATATACATCTTAGTTCTTTAGCTATCATGCAATAAAATTGCTTGATTGATGGTTTAAGAGCTAAATGTATCACTCCTTTGAGATGTTTTGATGGTAAGAAGGGATATACAGTACAAACAACCCTTGAGAAATACACTGTTTTGCTCTCTGTTGCAGCAAGGAAGTCCAAATTAGTAGTGGCCGACATGTCATCATCAGTAACCGACCGGCCACCATCAGTAGCCGACTGACCATCAACAGTGGCCGACCGGCCACCTGTCGGCCACCAGTGCAAATTTAGCAGTGTTCTTCTAAGACATAACATAGTTGGTCCAGAGGTGGAAAATCAATGCAAAGGTTGTGCAACAGAGGCAATTGGGAGCAAAACAGTGGATGTTCTTTGGGTGGAAATCGAGCATGCATGAGCCTCCTTCACTTCCCGGGACTAGTCAATTAATTTAATTAGCGAATTAGTCATTTATTTATTGTAATTAGTTGTAGCTAATTAGTTTATTTCGTACTTATTTAATTAGTTTAGATTGATTGATTAAATTAGTTTGTGTTATAAATATTTAATTGTTGTATTTAATTAATTAGCTTAGGGTAGTTAATTATTCATTTGGTTTGTAATAATTAGCGTAGCTTAATTAGTTAAGTAGTTTAGCTTTGCTAGTTAGTTCATTTCGACCCTCCTTCGCGAGGGCATCATTGTTGTAATAATGTGTATGTCTTCCAACCCCACGTCTTTCTCCCTTTTATTTATCCGCTTTCGATGGTTAGATTACGGACATCACGTTTCAATTAGCACATTGCATGTTTGCATCCATTCATTTGTATTGCATGCAACGAGGCTCGATTCATCATTCTAACTGCATTGTCACTTCAATATATTCTTTGAATACGTCCTTTGACTGCATGTTATCAAATTGCTTCATATGCCATATTAAGTAGCCGAGCCTATTTAGTTGCATATTGCATGCGTTGCATTAGCCATCTTTGCATACGTTAGGAATCATGCATTTTTCTAACTCATATCTTTTTGGCTTGGAGTACTAGGTGAGTTTTTAGTGCTTTAGCATACTTGTATGAGTGTGAGTGATTGCCATGACTAGCATGCTTACCATGAGACTAAGTGCTTACTTGTTAAATTACTTGAATGTCTGTGAATGAAGGCTTGTTGCTTGAATTGGAATGACTTAATGAATGTACATTTTAAGCTCACTTTGTCAAGTGGCAAATTCACAAACTTTAAGACCACTTTGTTGAGTGGTAAAATCAAACCCTTTGCAAAATAAATATGAAATTGAATTGTTTCAATTCAGGCAAACTACTCTATGCCTTGTGTGCGCACATCACATAGTAAATGCTAGCCTAATAAACCGGAACGAGAGCATATAATGTTGATAAAAACATATCATGATTAGTAAAGGCCAATCTTTGATCAGGCGAGCAGGGGTGCTCAATTCATGACCTTCCCCTCTCGTACCAAAGTTCTGAGCCGAGACAATCTTGGTGATGACAGACACGTGGCTTTCGGCACGAGTCATGGGTTTCCTAAATTTTTCCAAAATAAAAATATTTAGGTGGCGACTCTGTATCTGGCAAAACAGTCCATTTTTGGAAATTTGATTCAAGATTGATTTTCCAAAAGATTTGCCGGATTTGGACTCTTTGGTGTTTATCAATTTCACATTGCATTTGTGAGATTAGATTCAGAACCGTAGGAGTCCAAACTATAGGGCTTCTTTTGAACCTTTGCCGGATTTGGACTCTTTGGTGTTTATCAATTTCACATTGCACTTGTGAGATTAGATTCAGAACTGTGGGAGTCCAAACTATAGGGCTTCTTTCAAACCTTCCGAAAGGGGGGGGGTGCAAAAAAGGCGAGCTACAGCTTATGCTCTGCTCATTTCGTCAAGGAAGCTACAACACTACTTTTAAGGTCACACCATTAATGTTCTCACTGAGTTCCTCCTTAGATCCGTCTTCAGCCGAGATGATTTCTAAAAACTAACAGTGAAATGGGCGGTCAAGCTTAGTGAGTTTGACATTCATTATCAACCCAGGAGGGCAATCAAGGCCAAGGTCTTGGCAGATTTCATCACTAAATTCGCCCTAGCCCAGAGCACCGATCTTCAGGACCCCAACTCGATACAAGTGCCCCGCACTACCAAACTAGGAAAGCAATGCGCTTCAGAAGCATGGAAACTCTTCATTGGTGACATCTGGCAACTCTACGTTGATGGATCATCCAATAACCGAGGCTTAGGGGCAGGGGTGGTACTCATATCTCCAGAAAGATTAATCTGGGAGCAAGCTTTGAAGCTTGGGAGGAAGGCCTCTAACAACGAAACAGAATACGAAGCACTACTGGTAGGATTGTGCAGTGCCAAACACTTCAGTGCAAATCAACTCCTGGTTTTCAGTGATTCTCAGTTGGTCGATAACCAACTCACAGGGGTCTATGAAGAAAGAGATGAAAGAATGGCTATGTGTGCGACAAGGCAAGAGATTTACTTAAGAAATTTCAATCCATACGAATGGAACGGATCAATCGAGACCGAAACAGTTATGCTGATGCTCTCACCTGCCTTGGCTCATCAGTGGACACTAAAGATGCTAGAAAAGTTTGGGTTAAATTTGTATCAGAGCTGAGCATTGCATCTCCAGATCCAGTCCTATGCACTAACTTAGAACCGCGTTGGATGGATCCAATAGTTGTTTTTCTAAGATGTGACACTCTCTCCGAAGACAAGAAAGAGGCCAATAAGATTCGACACAGATCAGCTGGATTTTGGATTTCACCATCTAGGCAATTACACCGACGCTCCTACCTTGGTCCTTATCTTCTATAAGTGTATCTAAATCTAGTAGAAAATGTTCTCTATGAAATTCACAATGGGATTTGTGGAAGCCACATTGGTGAAAGGTCGCTGGCGCACTGTGCCCTCACTCATGGGTACTGGCGGCCACAAATGTAGCAAGACGCGCAGTAGTACGTTCTGAAGTGTGCTAAGTGTCAGAGGTTTGCTCCACTTATTCATTAGCCAGCCAAAAATATTACTCTGCTTACTAGCCCATGGCCTTTCGCTCAGTGGGGCTTGAACATCGTTGGACCTTTGGCAGGGGGGATTAGGAACAGACGATTCTTCATCGCTACAACCGACTATTTCACCAAATGAGTGGAAGTTGAAACACTGGCAAGCATTAAGGAAGCCGATGCCAAGCGATTTGTTACAAGGAATATAGTGCTCTGTTTCAGCATCCCACAGAAATTGATTGCAGAGAACGGAACACAATTTGACGAAAAGATATTCAAGAAGTTCTGTGCTGATCTCAGGATTGAATATTGAAACTCCTTTCCGGGCTACCCACTGAGCAATGGGCAGGCAGAGTCGTCAAACAAGACCATCATTAACAGGGTAAAAAAATAGCTTGAAAGTGAAAAGGGGAAGTGGGTCGAAGAGTTTCCCCATGTGTTATAGGCCTATCGAACCACGACACGACACTCAACAAGGGAAACACCCTGCTCATTGACCTACGAAATGGAGGTTTTCATTCCACTGGAAGTCGGTCTCCCAACCCTCTGATCAGAATTGTTTGAAGATAGAAGTAATGAGGAACTTATTGCACAAGCCTTGGACATAGCGGAAGGCCAAAGAGAAGCAACAGTGATCAGACTTGTCGATTATCAGCAGCAGCTTATCAAGAGTTTTGATAAGGTTCTTCCAAGACAATTCATACCTGGAGAGCTGGTTCTGAGGAAAGTTATGGACCACAAAAAGGTGCCTGGAGAAGGGAAGTTAGAACCTAACTGGGAAGGGCCCTACAAGGTTACAGTTGAAGATGGGAACGAAGCATACTACTTGGAAGATCTCAAGGGCAAAGCCACACCTCAGCTGTAGAATGTAGCCAACCTCAAAAAGTACTATCAATAGACTAGACCCCCAAAATTATCTGTCAAGTGTACAAGCATTTATCTGTTGCTTAATGAGAATGCTTCCTTACTTCTTTGACCTTTTTGTTTCCAGAACCTGTACAGCTTTATGGTCAGAATAGATTATTTCTTAACCTAGTCTTTATAATCGAAGCCCTAGGGGCATATTTCAAAATAAAAGTGATTAGCTTTGGTGTTTACCAAACCAACTTAGCTATGGTGTTTACCAAACGGATTTATCTTTGGTGTTTACCAAACGAACTTGGCTTTGGTATTGCCAAACGGACTTAGCTATGGTGTTTACAAAACAGATTTAGCTTTGATGATTATCAAACAGATTTAGCTTTGGTGTTAACAAAACAGATTTAGCTTTGATGATTATCAAACGGATTTAGCTTTGGTTTTAACCAAGTGGACTTCGTTTTAGAGCGACCGAACGGAATTTAAATTTGGTTAGCACTCAAACATGCTAAGTGGAATTGCTTGGTGGAATTATGTTTGGCAACTAAAATGGACCTTAGCCAAGTGAAATTGCTTGGTGGACACCACACTAACAAATTTTTCACTGATCATTTCTTTTTTGGAAATCACAGAATTTCTTAAGTATAAACACATCAATACTTCAGTAATACTCCATACAAGCATAGTTGGAACCAACTTGGTTAATTCTTTTAGGATCAAACTCCTAGCATTAATCTTATTTAACTCCAAGTGAAGGCAAACAATTATTTTTTTGAACTAACCTGGACATGTGTGAGACTTTACTTCTTTATATTTTTCAAGTACACTCTTGCTATCAAAATTGAAACAAGACTTCAACAATTTTGTCCAAGGGCAAAGATCTACAATGCCGATCTTGCTTAGCTCCAGATGAAGGAAAACAATTGTTTTTCTTGGAAACAACCTGGACCTAAGTAAGACATTCTCCTTCGATTTCAACCCATGCACAACCATATAGCATATCAAGTAACCAGACCGAGCATCGGTTCAGCCCTGAAGTCCGAACAGTGCTTGGCCGGGGCAGACAATATATAGATAATACAAGCATTGGCATAAGAAAGTATCAGAGTATCAGATTGCAAAGATAAAAGGAAAAAATTCCATCATTCAACAATGGCACAGCCGGCCTGACAAAACAACAACAAGAGGAAGAAAAATTGTCTTAACGAGCATCACGAGGCAACTCGTCCGAAAGACCAAGCTCTAGTGTGTCAGAAAGAAAAAAAAAAACTTCAAGTCTTTTCAAACAAAAAACACTCTAACTCTCATCAGCAGGAGGAACTTCAGGGGTAACATTCATAATTTTGTTCTTGTCATCTTGGGGAGGAAAAGTAGAGGCACCTCCAACATCCTGAGAAACATGAGCCTCCTTAACCACGTCTCCTATAGCCTCAGTCTCCAGGTTCCGCCCCTTTCAACATCTATTACTTCACTGGCAGCACCGCTCTCCAGAGTCTTGTTTGTAGAATCAATTCCTGTGGAAATATTTGCAGGAGGAGTAGTGGAGATGGTAGCAATCGTCAGACCCAGAGACTTCAAGGGAACTAGAACGTTCTAAAACAAAGAGGATTCTTCAGGAATTTGAGCAGTAGTCAAGACCTTCATCCAGTCTTTCAGGAAGAGCTTGTCACAAGGTACCAATACCTCTGCCTTATAGGCAGCTCCAGCTTCATCCCAGCCTTGCTGCCAATGCCTGGCCTCCAAAGTTGAACGTTCAGCATCCATCACAGCTATAACTCCCTCCAACTCAACCACCTTTCCCTCAAGCTGGGCCTGGACCCCAGTAGCAGCCTCCTTGGACTTCTCAGCAGAAGAGGCAACCTTATTCAGACAGAACACCTCTCTCTCTCTCTCTCTCTCTGCAGTTCTACGACGCTCCTTTTTGGTCTCCAAGTTTGTTGTCAACCTCTCAGTACTCATGGCGGCCTGCAGCACGGCCCTTTCCAGTGCTTTAGCTTGGGTGATGCATCCTCTGGATACACTGTAGCAAATAAACAGGTACTAAAGGAAATGTAACGATACAAACCAGTAAAGAACATAAAAAGAAATAAAGAAACACTCACAACAGTCATCATTTGAAGGGTTCCCTTCAAGATTGGGATATTGTGAAGTCCGTTATGATCTGCCATATATACTGGAATCAACAGGGTTTTAGTCAAATCAAAAGCCAAATCTCCAGAAGCAACAATTGAGTCAGAAGTAGAAATGGGCCTGCCCTGATGAAGAATGGACGGTTCCTATTTTTCAAAAGATTCATTGACAATGAGCTCCTCAGAAGCCCCGCCAGCTATAGCCTTGCTAGTCTCCCTTCTCATCTTTTTCTTCCTCTCAGCAATTAAGGCAGCGAGATCAATATAAGCAGCGGAAGGGCCAGAGGCCCCCACCTCTCATTTCACATCCATTAGACTCTTTGGTCCGGCCTTGACCAAAGGAGTCTCCAGGACAGAAGAAGAGCTAAAAACTTCCGCCTTTAGGTCCACCAACACCCTTGTCTTGGACATGGATCCTCCTCCTATGAAACTGGAGGCAAAAGGAGTCCTCTCAATAGATAAACTTCGACCACGACGACGGTTCATAACTAAAGGAACGGCGGGTGTGTCAGTTTCAGTATCGGAATCAAGAAGGGAAGCAGCAAGCTTTACTTTTTTCAGGATTGTGGTTCGATAAGTTGCCTGATAGTCTAGCAGTTTTGGGTGTGTATACGTCCCCGAACATCCCAGGAGGGAATCCCGTTTTGTTCATTTGGGGCTCACTACAGTTCAGGACTCATTGTCACGGTCCTGTATCTAATCTCGCAGAGTGCAATGCAAGACCGATGAATCATCAAAGAGTCCAAATCCGAAAAATCGTTTTGAAAACAGATTTTTTGAAAGAAGTGTCAAACATGGACTGCTTTGCCAGATACAGAGTCGCCACCTAAATATTTTGTTTTGGAAAAATTTAGGAAACCCTGACTCGTTGCCTAAGGCCACGTGTCCGTCATCACCAAAGTTGTCTCGACTTAGGAACTTCGGTATGATTGGGGAAGGTCACTTCGTGAGCTCCCCCGCTCGCCCGATCCGAAGATCGGCCTCTACTAACCGTGATATCTCGTTTTGAAAACATTATGCGTCCCTATTCCGGCTATTAGCTAGTCTTTAACTACGTGATGCGTACAGCAAAACAAGTATAGACTGGATCGCCTAATTTGGAATAATGCATCGCATATCCGTTTGTTTGGAAAATGGTTTGAGGTTTGCTACTCGCAAGTAGGCTAAAACACGGATTTCGATGAATTTAAACCAATTCAAGCAACCCAACCTTCACCCACAGGCATTCAGGCAGTTATAGCACATAAGCAATTAGCCTCATGGCAAGCATGTCGTCATGTTAACACTCACATACATGCAAGATGCTAAAGCATAAACACTTACAGCGTACTCCAAGCCAAAACAAGGAACATGTTAGTAATCAAATGCATGATCTAAGTCCATGTCAAAATGGCTAATGCAACACATACAACATGCAGCTAGAATAGGCTCGGCTAATCTACAATGGCATATGAAATGCAACAATTCAACACGTATTCAAGTTGGAATTGAAATACTTACGCAATTAGTATGATGCGCCGAGCCCAGTGCACGCGATACAGAAGAATGATGCAAACATGCATAGCATAAGGATACTAATTGAAACATGACCTAGAACTAACCATTGAAAGCAGGTAAGTAAAAGGGAGAAAGAAGTGGGGGTTGGAAGACATGCATCACACACACGCACGCTTATTACACAATTGTGCCCTCCCTCAGAGGGACCGAAAGAATAATACAAATTAATTAGTCTACAAGCTAATTAAATATTTACAACACTTAACTAACTAACGAGTCAATTAAGCTAAGAAAAGCTGTAAAGAGGCCTCGGGAAGAGGGATGAACGCACGCGTGCTCGATTCCGCCCGGAAATCCATCGCCATATCTTGCTGCCTCTGTTTGCACTGTTTTTCTTCTCTGAAGATTGCACAGATCCCAAGGATGCTTCTGAAATACTCCCTGAGGGTTGTGGGATGCCACCGGCCAAGAGGAATGGTCACCGGCCATGGAAAAATGGTCATCAACCATTAATGTAGCTCTCGGCCAGAGATTTGTGGTCGGCCGACACTCAATGTGGTCGGTCGGCCATCCCTTCCTGCAGAACCTTGTTTTGCTGCAGCAGAGAACAAACAAGACATGGCAATGCATTTCAAAGCAAATGTCTGCACAACCAACCTCCCTATCATGTTTAAGACTCAAGGGAGTATGGTACTCGACTCTCGGGCCACCATTCACGTATTTCAATGCATGATGGTCCAAGAGGTCAAAGTGTGCAATTTCAATGTCAAATGGAATGCACACAAAACACATAAAGGACGCAACCTCTATCATGCTTGATCAAGAGGCAAGGCATGCATGATATGCATAATGTTATGCATCCTAAGCTTGCAAGCTAAGTGTGCAACATGAACATGCAAACAAGCAATGTGTACTAGGCACACAACCTAAGCAAACAAGCATGCGAGGCATGTAACAACACTGTTAATGACCAACATGAAACAATATGTGAAGAAGACTTAGCATGGAAACATGTAAAGCAACTTAACAAAGAAAATGTATGTGTAGCAAGCCCGCGGGGGACCTCGCCACAGCTCGGACTCGACTTTCGTCGGTCACGGTTCTAAGTCTGAACCAAAGAGTCCAAATCCGGCAAATCGTTTTTGAGAAAACTGATTTTTGAAAAAAGTGCCAAACATGGACTGCTTTGCCAGATACAGAGTCGCCACCTAAATATTTTATTTTGGGAAAAATTTAGGAAACCCTAACTCGTGCCAAAGGCCATGAGTCCGTCATCACCAAAGTTGCCTCGGCTCGGGAACTTGGGTACGAGAGGG
>NW_021024669.1:1926627-1952261 GCF_004153795.1 Camellia sinensis | reverse complement strand
GGAAATCGACTCGTATGCTGGCACGAACTTCTGATCAATAATGACTGGACGCAGTGGTTGAAAGTTGGCAACGCTAGCTCTAAGGTATTCAACATTAGCCCGGAAGTGCGAAAAACGGGCGCCGGGAGGCTCGGGAGGAGGGATAACTGGTTGCTGCAACAATTGCTGGCCTCCCACCCTTCAGTGACCTTCCTCGGGATAAAACAGAGGTACCTGCCAAAAATGAGCGAAAACCGTTGCAAAACGAATGTTCCGGGGCCAAAACACGCATTTCGAGGTCCCGGAAATGGGCTGTTAAGCACCGAAAATTGTATTTGACCTCGAAGTGGGTTTCTCAGCCCTCAGTGTCCCTCAAAATGGATGAAATAGGAATTATGCCGAAAATCAGAGCAAACGGAGGTGGTTAGGCGGTCCCGAACCGAGGCACGCGGCCTGACGGCTCCGAAAACCGGGAACCGGACTCCGAAATGGGCAAAATGGCCTACGGCCACGAAATGTAGCCCACGGCCATTGAGAGATGGTCTACGGGACCTCTCCCTCCCCTCAGGAAAAGAAAGAAAGAAAACCGAGTCTGGTTCGCAAACCGAGGCAAAGCACAGAAGAGGGTTCGGAAGTCCGGAGGCAGGGCTCACGGCAGTGACTCTGAAACTTCTGAACGAGCACATTATGCAACATCACCAAGCGCTCAATCGGTGACGTCCGAGTCTTAAGGTCGGTCAAAAATGGGGTGTCTACAGTATGCCAAATGCAAAGTGATTCAAGCATGCAACAACATGCGATAGGTCAAGCACAATAACACGCAAGGCGAGCATGCAACAACATGCAAAGGATGGACTTACACCAAGATGTACAACTCTCTACTAGGTCTAAAACAGTGGCCAATATGCCAAGGAAATGAAGGCAAATGCACATACAAACATGCATGCAAACATGGTCCAATGCCTAAGCATAAAGAGGCAACTTTTAAGCACACTTAAAAGGAACAAACACGGACAAATGGCATACATTGTAAGCTCTGAAATCATGTTAGAAAAGGTGTCAAACCAACTAAACAAGTCAAGCAAAGCATGCAACAAGGTCCGAGTCTCAAGGCTAGCCAAGGGGCTCAAGCCATGGCCATGCCAACCAAGCCTCAAAGGGCCAAAGGGACTCAAAATAGTCCCAAGGCAGACCGAAACAAGGCCAAAGGCACACTTAGATGGCATCCCAAATGCCTACACATGATGGCATACATAATGGCACAAACATGGAGCATGAAACACAAACTCTTTAAGACATTAAAGAAGCATCAATTGTGTGTAAACAAGCATGCCATATGGACTGAAATGACATGGTAAATGACTCCAAGTCACTGAAATAGTGCAAGTAAAGCATGCTAGAGGATCCAATACTCAAAGCCTAGAAGCTAGGTTGCAACGTAGCTATACAAAGCGAGTCATGGATAACCCAAACAACCAAAATCAGACCTTAAGCATACCAAAACTTGCATAAAGGCTTCACAAAGCTAAGCCAAAATCATGCTAGAAAGTCAAGGTACATCATGATGCATGTTAAGGCCAAAACATGGGATTACAAGACAAGTGTATGGAGCATACAAGGCATGTCTAAACCAATTTAAAACAGTGCTATATCATGGCAAAACAAAGCCTAATATGCATTGAAATGGAGCTAAAACAAGCTAGGCATACAAGCCACAACACAAGCCATTTGTGCAAGCATCAAAGGCAACATGGAGAGGCGATGACCCTCTCCCATTTAGGACCTCAAAACCACCTCTCCACCACTGAAAATCCTTTGGATTTCAGTGGTAGAGAGGTCATGCAAAGACCAAAACAATGGCCAAAAGGTATGGCCTAAAACAAGGCCTAACAAGGCTTTGGAGGGGGGAAACAACCGCAAACCTCAAAGTGACCTTAAACAAAGTTCAAAAGAAAGTAAAAACAGAACTTTTATTGGTCTATATCTAAGCTTAAAAACAGATGCAATATAGGTTAAAAGCTTGTGCAAAAATGGGGAATAAAGGGGTAAGGTTCTTACCCTTGAAGATCTTCTTCAAGAAGACCACTCCAGCAGCCTCCTTAGGTCAAAACCAGCTCAAAAACTCAAAGAACAACCCTTTGGCACCTCAGCAACTAAGGTATAGTGTAATACTAGGGGTCTTAGTGCAAAACTAAGAACAAAGCAACCTTATACACAAACAAATCAAAAGGGGAGGGAGATATAGAGATAGATAGATATAGCACTTCTCTAACCCTAATATCAAACCTCGGGAACTTTTTTGGAACCTTTGAGGAGGGAGGAGAAGCCCTCCCTTTATAGGGATTCCAATCTTGCAAAGCTTACAAGACAAGCTAAGCAAGAGGGAAATCCCTCCATACACGTGTATGGAGGGGGTGCATTGTGGATGCCAGCTATCACAGCTGGCATAAACTATCTGCCAAAAGCAGATGAACAGTGGTCGGCCAGCCAAAAATGACAAATTGACCAAAACAATGGTCGACCGACCACAAAGAGTGCCGACCGGCCATCACCAATGGCCGGTAGCAACAAAACAGGGCTGGTGGCCTCAAGCAATGGCCGGTGATGTGTGGGGATGGCTAACAAGCCATTCCCTGCCCTCAGAAGCAAAACAACAAGTGTTTGGTGCAAAACCAAACACAAAACAAGCAAGTTGAGAGATCCTAAGGCAAGGCGCATAGCCGAGACCTCCGAGAACTCAAAACGAACACGAACATGGATGATCACCGAGTGTTCAAACGGTGACGTCCAAGTCTTGAGGACGGTCAAAAATGGGGTGTCTACAGTTGCCCATCTTTGACAGAACATGAAAGCTATAACAATGACTAGAGTGAATGTCAAAGCCCAGAGACGACCCATTTTTGACAAGGCCGAAGACTTAGACAAAGCATACAAGCTACAGACAAAGGTATGCGCCCGAAGGTAGGGGCAAAATGCAAGACAATGCATAAAGCCGAGCATAACTTATGATCATGCAAAGAAAGCTGTCATGAAGCATAACATGCAACAGTTTTAAGCTAATATAAGCCAAACCACACTACAATGCAGAAAGGGTGTAAGAGAATTATTCAATTCTCGATACGCTTGACGCGGAGAATACATTACCTGTGCGGCTCGTCTGGTCGTGCCAGCTTCAAATGAACCGTACATACAATATCGTGCCTGAAAGAGAAAGAAACTTAACGGGTACAATATTGTTAGAAGTATGCATAACAATGCAATTGAAAGTGCGTGACAACGCAAGTGAAGGGGTGCATGCCAATGCGGATGGAAGGGGTGCATAACAACGCAACCCGAGTGTGCGTATAACAATGCGATTTGAAACATAAACACATATAAGTAAAGCATACGCGACAACGTGTGCAATGTGTAAAGAAACTTGAACACATATATGTAAAGAATGACACGACAACGCATGCAATGTGTATAGGGACTTGAATGGAAGGGTGCAAGTCAATGCAACCTAAGAATGCGAAACAACGCTGGTGGACGGGAGGATGCAAGACAATGCAACCTAAGAATGCAAAACAACGCGGGTGGACAGGAGGATGCAAGAAAATGCAACCTAAGAATGCGAAACGACACGGGTGGATGGGAGGATGCAAGACAATGCAACCTAAGAATGCGAAACAATGCGGGTGGACGGGAGGATGCAAGACAATGCAACCTAAGAATGCGAAACAACGCGGGTGGATGAGAGCATGCAAGACAATACAACCTAAGAATGTGAAACAACGTGGGTGGACGTGAGGATGCAAGACAATGCAACCTAAGAATGCGAAACAACGCGGGTGGACGGGAGGATGCAAGACAATGCAACCTATATTCTATATGCAACGAATGGGGCAGATAAGGCGCGCGTCCAAACCGTACCCTGCCTAGGAAAGGCATGGGCACAAACAAACCACGTCTAACACGAAAATGGTGTCGTCGCGCTCAACACTAGGCGCGCACACAAAATCTCATAACCATGCTTCAGCGTGAAAAGTATGGGCACATACCAGACCAAGCTCAACATGGAAAAGCGCAAGCCATAGATGGATAATGCAATGAATGCATGCAAACTACAATGCAATATGTAAGGAAATGCACGACAATGCAAATAAAAAGCATGCACGACAATACACAATAGAGAGATGCATGACAATGCAAATTGAAACGTGCATGACAACAAACAGTATTGAAATACATGACAATGCAATATAAAGGATATGCATGACAATGCGAATGAGAGATATGCATGACAATGCATGGTAAGGGAACGCATAACAATGCAAATTTGAAATGTGCATGACAATGCACAGTACTGAAATACATGATAATGCAATATAAAGAATATGCATGACAATGCGAATGAGAGATATGCATGACAATGCAATATAAAGGATATGCATGACAATGCGAAATGAGAAACATGCATGACAATGCAAATGAGGAAATGCACAACAATGCATGTACTGAAGTGCATGACAATGCAAAGTGAGGGAATGCAAGACAATACGAATGAGGTGTGCATGACGATGCGTGATAAGGAATATGCATGACAATGCATGTAGTTGAGATGCATAACAATGCAAATGAATTCGAATGCGCGACAACGCGCATTTGTTGAAATGCATGACAATGCATGTAAACTCAAATGCGTGACAATGCAAATGAACAGTGTAAAACAATGCAAGTTGTGCGCGTTACAACGCGCGTAGACGTGCATAACGATGCAACCTATGCATGTTTATCATAAATGAGGCAAAACATGCAATGCAACGCGTTTAAAGTGGTTATTGAGCCTTACAAGATACCAAAGGATACGAAAAGGATACACCTTGTGCGTACTGAGCATTGAATATAGGAAACATGGCTCGAGGTCAACACGAAGGCCGGTCAAGGTGCAAAAGTGCACTTCCTTGCACTGTCTTGAGCAAATAAGGCCCCAAACCACATATCTAACCCAAACAAGGGTGTAGGAGACTCACCGGCCACCGGAGAAGACCACTGGCCATCCATCGGCCACGAAATAAGGTCACCGGCCAAATATTTGGCCGACCAGCCAACAATGTGGCCGACCGGCCAAAAATGCCTGTTCGGGGCAGTTTTGTCCTTTTGGCCACGGGTCTTTAAATATAGGGCTCCTAGCCCTATTTCTTCACTTGCCTCAAGCTCGAAAACTCTCCCCCTTTCTCTCTAGGTCATTTTCCAACCCTCGATCCATACTTTTCTCTTGTTTTCGCCACCTTTTCGTCGTTTGATTCGTGAAACCCTTCGCGTTTCGCACGTTTTGAACCGAACAAAACTTGGTTTCAGTGACTTTTTCTTGGTTTCCACCACTTGGGGCTTGTTTTCCCCCAGTTTTCCCTGGTCTTCGTGCCCTTTCCCACACTCCGACCTTTCCGTCCATTTTTTGACCTCTCGGGGTTGACTTTTGGGTTGACTTTTCACATTCTCGCCCTTTTTTCACCTTCTCGGCCATATTTGCCCTATTTTTGAGATGGCGGATGATGTTCCATGAGGCGGGACTCCCCCGGAGCAGGATATGGACCCTGAGGCTGAGCTCTTGCCTTTGAGCGTGCGACCGTTCGACCCAGCGACTTACAGGCCGGCTATACACGTGTTGCCTCCCGACGGTCTTCGCCAGTTTAGGAGTTTTGCCAGGGGCATACCACTAGAGCTTCTACTACGCGAGCCAGAGTCACATCTGTCCTTCGACGCTTCTGAGGTACACTCTTCTCTATTTCATTTTCTGCAATGTAGAACACATAACTGCAATAGTCATTTCTATTCCTTAATTGCTTAGCCTGGATACACCAATATACCACATGTTGTAGTTTACTGTGAGCACACCTATACTCGGTATTTGTTTGAATCTGAACACGTGCACACACACTGCACTAATACATCATATGCTGTAGTTCACTGTGAGCACACCGGCACCCGATATCTGTTTGAATCTGAACACGTGCACACGCGCTGTATTTTCACTGAAATGATCCGAACAAACTATTGCATCACATGCTGAAGTTCACTGCGAGCACACCCGCACTCGATATCTATTTAACTGGAAACGAGCACACACGTACTGCATTTTCACTGATCCTGAGTGTATTCAACACTGTATTTGTAACACTGCTTCGCAATAGTTTGTTTTGACCAAAAGTGGATTCCCATGCCTTCCGAGGGTATGGGAACGTCATGGCCCGAGGGTGGTGCATAGAGCTTCCTGAGGTGGTTCGCCGTATCATTGACCAGGCTGGCTTTGGCACTTTCTGCATGGGGCTCTCGCGCCACACTGCGAGCAGACCTCTTCTTGCTGCTTTGGTGGAGAGGTGGTGGAACACCACCAACTCCTTCCACTTTTCGGCCACAGGAGACATGACGATGGCTCCCTTCGACTTCTCCATGCTCACAGGCATCGGAGTAGGGGGTGATCCAATCCGCTTCGATACAGATATGGACGAGTGGGAGGCCGCTCAGATGTACCTGCTTGGCGACCTACCGCCTCTTGCTCGTCCAGGATTTGTACGATACTCGTGGTTTGAGGACCACTCAGGAGGAGGAGGAGGAGGAGGAGTAGTACACATGCGGCTTTCTGATGTTCCTGCTGGGGACCACTCTCTTCGCCAACCGGGCGAACACTGTGCCCCTGTGCCTGCTGAGTGCACTGGTTGACGTGACCAGGATCCGCAGCTACAACTGGGGTGGCACAGGCTTGGCCACACTCTACGGCTATATGAGTTCATCCTCCCGCCTCAGCGGATAGCTGCTCGAAGGCTACTGGCGTGCTTGGGAGGTACATCTTCTTCTTCTATTTTACATTTCTGCTTTACATTCTCTGTACTCTGTACACTCTGCACAATACACTGCACATACCGCTTTCTGCTTTATCTGCATACTGTTTTATCTGCATACTGCTTTATTTGATAAGCATGCTCATATCTGTTCAGTTGCATTCTGCGGTTGTGGGTATACGCCTACTTCCCGAGGCTTGCCCCAGTACCAGAGGAGGAGATGCCTTTCATGATCCCATTCTCCGACCGCTTCGACGTGAGGTGTGAGTGGAGGCCTCGAGAGTCTTTCATATTCGTCTTTCGCTATTTCAATACCATCACCGCAGCAGAGGTATGTCAAACATTACAATTCATTTAAGCTCCGCTTTGCATTACATCTTCAATAGCAGTAGATAACAAACTGTATTTTGTTTGCAGATCACCTGGCAGCCATGGGCCTTATTGCCCATCGTAGTACGGGACCGGTATGAAGGCGCTCAGGAGACCTCCCGGTTCAGGATTTTACTAGAGGGCCCGGTCTGTCGGGCTTGGTGCCTGGGCGAGCGCTTCCTGGGCCAGACCTTAGGTTTACCGGAGCAAATAGTTCCAGCACCTCCTCCTACTCATGTGAGGCATACCGAGAGGTACACTCTGCGAGAGATAACAGAGTATACCATTAGCTGGGAGTGCGACCGTTTCAGAGGTGAGGGTGATTATACCGACTTCATCCAGGCCTATTTGATGCCACCTCTGAGCAGGGCTCGTCGAGTTGAGAGGGAGAGGCCTGCGACGCCAGCGGCTGGAGCAGGAGTAAAGAGGGCACCGAGGGTACCTCCGGCTCGGGGCAGTAGTGGGTCCCAGAGGGGACAGGAAGCTGAGTGGCCAGCATTGCCTACGTCGATCACATGCCGAGGACAGGGTGGTGAGACCTATCAAATTCCCTTTGCCCCTCCTCCAGCTGATTCTGAGCTCGTCGGAGTCTATGGCTCGACCCCGGTATGTACCCCTAAACTTTGCATTTTTGTACAGTCATTTCAATTCCTTTAATATCCCGCAGAATACTAATGACTTCAATACTCTTGCAGGCTTTCGTCGAGTACACTTTTCAGTCCCTGGAGTTGACGGCTTCAGCGGTAGGGATGCTGTAGCGGTGCTTCGACTTGTTGGCCATCTACAATATCCCGGTAAGTTCTTTCAACCGCAGTTTCAAACTCCGCCTAATCTGCTTCATACATAACCTGATCACATCATTTACACCGCACTTGAAACACAGCACTCACGGCACTAATACACTGCAACCCATATACTGTTTATAGCATTGCTCACAGCATTCACGCACTGTACCCAAACACTGCATTCTGTTTTATCTGCAAACTGATGCATTTGCCATTTGTCCTTTTCAGGCTCCATTCCCGATCCTAGTCGTGGGAGGTGCGCCAGCTGGACCGTCTGTTTTTGCTCGGGGAGGAGAGGGAGTTAGGCGCGGGATGACATTCCACAGCCGACGCAGACACAGGCGCACCCATGCTGTGAGCAGTTCTCGAGAGCCCACTCCAGACAGTGATGAGTCAGATGAGGAGGCAGCGTCATCGCATGGTGAGGCTAGAGATAGCTCAGACTCTGATTTTGGAGATGGCGGTGGTGATCCTAGACCCTCATCCAAGAAGAGGACCAGGACCGACCCACGTGCCTGAGATGATCGATTTTTGATCCAGACTTTCTGTTGCCTTTTCTTTTTTGCTTTTCTTTTTGCTAGTAGCTCGAGCATATTGTACTGCCACAGGCAAGTTTTATTTTCTCCAAAACTATGAATTTGAAAAGATGATGAAATGAAACAAGCTTTTTGCTGAAAAAGTATTGTATTTGCGCATTCCATGCATCGCATCGCATCACATTGTATCGTAATGTAATCGAATGGCATTTGAACATGCACATATTGCCAGGTCAGGTAATGAGCCAATCAAACAAATCAACTCAATAAGCAATAATAAGACCTTGATAAGTTTACAACTCGATAAGCAAAGAGAAACAACTCGATAAACAAAATTGCGACAATTTGGTAATGAAATGAGCAACAACTCGATAAGCAAATGAGCAACAACTCGATAAGCAAAATTGTGGTAACATGACTGTGACTTTGCAAAAATCAACACCGGAAGGCACTGGCAGTGGAACTAATCACAAGTTCGCACCATGTTCAACACATGGACTGATCATTTCGAATACACAGCTCGCAACACAGTACTCTATTTATTTTGAACATACGGCCCATGCAGGGCACTGCTGATTCTAAACACACAGCCCATTCTGAACGTTGCTTATTCTGAACTCACAGCCCATAACACAGACCTCAGATGCTCCGGATCCTTCCTCCTTTCTTTTGCATTGCAGTTTAGAACCCATGGCTTCAGACAGGTCCCGGTTACACTATTCTCACATGACCTGGGCTAAACCCTGCGGTTTTATGAATGAACGAATCTTGTTTTGCACAAATGTGAAGAATGGCACAGCACTCTAAGCACAAAACAACTTATTTTGAAATAAGGAATGAGCTTTTGACCAGGTATTGAGCCTTTGACTGAACACAGCAAAACGACTCAATCGAAAAACAAAGGGTAACAACCTAAACACGTTAGGTAACACTCGAAAATACTCAAAGCAAGAATCGAGATAAAACAAAAAGACACGACACTCAGACACACACAGGGAGCCTATTTCTTCGGGTATTGTTTCCCACCATTTCTCACTTGTGATTCTCACATCACTCGGCCCTCAAGTTCGGTTTTTCTCTCAAAACCTTCTTCTCGCTTTTTCTCTCATCACACATCTCTCTATTCTTTAATCTCTCATTTTTCATCCCTTCCCAGGGTCGTTGATGAATAAATAGGAAGTTGTGGGTTCACGCCCAACATTATTAGCCCGCGGCTATTTCCTTTGTTGACATTTAATCGATGCCCCGGATAAGAGGATGGGGTACCTTGTTCCGTCCCAATTCGTGTTTCGCACTTGGCTTGATACCTCGTTGCTTGGAGGGTATGAGAGCTTTCAGCCCTTTGTTGTTAACCTCAGTTGTCCTTCTCTGGCAGATAGAGTGCCCTTCTTGGCAAGTATGTTGACAATGGGGAAAAGACAGAACACCTGACTCAACTATGCCCCTAGTTCATCATTTTGACCATTTTTTGTTTTGGTTTTCTACTAAAACAATTTTGACCAATATAAGAGTTAGATTAACACACTTGTTTAACTTTTCTGATTCAAAATCATGCAAGTTAGGTTATGAGCACTGAAAATTTTCCTGTTTCAGGTCCAAAGAGAGGTCCAATTTTTTGGAAAAATGAAATAATTTTCGAGACAATTAGCCAACCTAGATAAAAACTCTCAAAAACTAATTTTACAAACAGTCACTGCTCAACGAGCACGAAACCTACTCTCAAGTTGCGCAACCTCAGGTCCATAACAATGGAAAATTGCCCCTTGCTTGAACGGCACTACACGTCAACGGAAAGTTGCCCCTTGTTTGAATGGCATCGCGGCGCATTGGCAACGGAAGTTGCCCCTTGTTTGGATGGCACTGCAGTGCATTGTAATCAATCCTCATAGCGATGGTCACAACTGAACTCTAGGATATAGGAATGACAAAGATGATCAAAGCCGTTGCATGGACACAGTTCCTTTGGGAGTGTTTGTGGCTGGACTTCAGGATGAAGTTGCCTATGTATCCCCAACATGGGAATCAAGCCTTACGTAGTTCCGGGGGTTAAGGTACACTCAGGTATTAACCTCTCCTTTTGCGCTCTAACTTTTGCCAAGGCCGCCCTTCTGGGTTTTCAACCTTGCGAGCTGTGTTTTTCTTTTTTCATTTCTTTTTCTTTTCATTTCTTTTCTTCTTTTTCTTTTTCATCTTTTCTTTTCATTTTCTTCATTTTTCTTCTTTTCTTTTTTTTCATTCTTTGCATTTTTCTCTTTTTTTTTTTTGTTCTTTTTGTTCTTTTTCTTGCTCTAACTTTTGCCTGGGTCACCCTTTCGGGTTTTCGACCCAGCGAGCCTCTCAAGGGTAAAAGTGTATCTTTGTCCATGTCAAATGGTTTTGAGATCCTGAAGTCATCTGAATGTAGGAGAATGGCTATTGTTCGCTGACGATGCAGGAGTCCATCCAATGGGGGGCTGAACTTGCCCATAGTGTTATGGATAGGAACTCGGTTATCCTTCAGCAATACTTTCTTCTTTCCTCCCTTCTGGGATTTAGCATTCTTGCCGATCTTCATTAACTTGCGGAATGATCCACCTTTGGCTCTTCGAGCTGTCTGATATTTTTTTTTTGTCCCTAGTTCAAGGGGTGCTCCTGATCTAGCTTCGCAAGCTTCTTTTGATGACATCTGATCTCCTTGATCTGACTTCCTTGCCCCTAGTTCGAGGGCTGCTTCGAATCTGGCCACACAGGCCTCACATCGTGATTAACCTTTGAACATTCTGAAATAAGGTTCAAAGTTTGAAAGTGAGGGGTCGAGTCTCGAGGCTGAGAGCGATCCTAAGCTGCACAATCTCAAGAGCGATTCCACACAAGTCTTCGCGAGACCGAACAAAACATTTTTTTTTGAAATCTTTTAAGAATGCGGCTAGTCGCTCTCGCCGAAGACAGTGTAGAACCAATCTGGATCAAGCTAGGATCCTTCTCAGTACTCATATTAACAAGTATGATCTCATTCATTAAGGGCTTAGCATGCCTCTCTTTTCTCAAAAATTTTTTTGCAACTCCCGAGGAATTCCTTCCTCTTTGTTTTCATCATAGTGTTCAAAAAGTTTTGAAAAACTTAGGTCAATGCAATGAGTTTGGGGCACAAAAAAGCAGGTAGAAGGTACTGCCGTTTCATTACCGGCGTCGTTGGCACAATGGGCACAAAGTACCAATAAGCACAAAAACATGACAGCCGCAGTCGTTCTATTCGGGTCTTCTGGTGTAACTGGCTCCATGATAGAAACAGACTTAAAAGAAAAGAAAAGATAAACACAGAAAAAGACAATGGTGTCTGAGGTAACAATCCTGGGACCACCCGACTCCTATACAACAGGACCGACTCGATACAACAAGACAGACCTTTAAGCAAAAAGACTGACTCAAAACAAAGAGATAGACTCAAAACAAAACCACAGAACTGACTCGATACCCAAGTGTAGATGCGCCCGTGGGCCTCACTACAGTTCGGACTCAATTTGTGTCACTGTTCTTAATCTGAACCAAAGAGTCCAAATCCGGCAAATCGTTTTGAGAAACAGATTTTTGAAAAGAAGTGCCAAACATGGACTGCTTTGCCAGATACAGAGTCGCCACCTAAATATTTTATTTTGGGGGGAATTTAGGAAACCCTGACTCGGTGCCAAAGGCCACGTGTCCGTCATCACCAAAGTTGCCTCGGCTCGGGAACTTGGGTACGATTGGGGAAGGTCAGCTATGAGCACCCCCTCTCGCCCGATCCGAAGATCGGCCTCTACTAACCATGATATCCAATTTTGAAAACGTTATGTGTTCTTAATCCGGTTATTAGTCTAGAATTACTATGTTATGCGCACAGCAAACAAACATAGACCAAATCGCCTAAATTGGAACAAAACATTTCATGCTTGTTTTGAAAATGGTTTGCTACTCGCAAGTAGGCTAAAATGCAGGTTTTGCCACCCTCGAGTGGGCTTTTAGAAAAGATTGTTTGCCACAATCTAGTGGGCTTAAAAGTCACAATTTTAATGCGTTATCCCAATTTAGATAATTCAACCTCCATCCAAAGGCATTCAAGCGATTATATCACATAAGCAGCTAGCCTCATGGTAATCATGCTGTTATGGAAACACTCACACGCATGCGGTATGCTAAAGCATAAATGCTTACCGAGTACTCCGAGCCAAAACAAAAACTAGTTAATAATCATATGCATGATCCTAGTTCATGTTAAGATGGCTAATGCAACACATGCAGGATGCAACTAAGATAGGCTCGGCTAATCTACAATGACATGTGAAATGCTACAACTAACACGTATTCAATTTGGAATTGAAAATACAATGCAGTTAGTATGATGCGCCGAGCCCGGTGCATGCAAAACAAATGTATGGATGCACACATGCGTAGCATAAGGTATGCTAAATTAAACATGTCCTATTACTAACCATCAAAGCAGGTAAGTAAAAGGGAAGAAAGAAGTGGGGATTGGAAGATATGCACACTCACTCACCCACACTTATTACAGATTGCCCTCGCGTAGAGGGTCCGAATAAATATTACAGTCCGAATAATAAACACATTAATTATTACAAAATTTCTAATTAATTAACAGAATGAATGCAAAAGGAAAGGTGGCCACAACCCCTGCCTCGGGATGCGCGAATGAGGCATGCTCGAACTCGTCTCGCTGTAGACGGCGCCCGCGTGGGCCTCGTGCTACTACAGTTCGGACTCGATTTGTGTCGCGGTTCTTAATCTGAACCAAAGAGTCCAAATCTGGCAAATCGTTTTGAGAAACAGATTTTTGAAAAAAGTAGTGCCAAACATGGACTGCTTTGCCAGATACAGAGTCGCCACCTAAATATTTTAAAATGGGAGAATTTAGGAAACCCTGACTCGGTGCCGAAGGCCACATGTCCGTCATCACCGGAGTTGTCTCGGCTCGGGAGCTTGGGTACGATCGGGGAAGGTCAGCTATGAGCACCCCCTTTCGCCCGGTCTGAAGACCGGCCTCTTCTAACCGTAATATCCGTTTTTGAAACCTTTACGTGTTCTTAAACCAATTATTAGCCTAGAATTACTATGTTATGCGCGCAGCAAACAAGTATAGACTAGATTGCCTAATTTGGAAAGGAACATTGCATATCCGTTCGTTTTGAAAATGGTTTGAAATTTGCTACTCGCAAGTAGGCTAAAATACGGATTTCAATGAGTTCTTCCAACTCAAACAATCCAACCTTCACCCACAGGCATTCAAGCAGTTATAACACATAAGCATCTAGCCACATGTTAAGCATGCTGTCATGGTAACATTCACACTCATGCGATATGCTAAAGCGGAAATACTTACATAGTACTCCGTGCCAAAACAAAGAACTTGTTAGCAAACATGCATGATCCAAGTCCATGTGAAGTGCCTAATGCATCGCATACAAAATGTCGCTAAGATAGGCTCGGCTAATCCTAGACATGTCATGTGAAAATGCACAATTATCACGTATTCAGTTTGAAAATTGAAGTACAAATGAGTTAGGCATGATGTACCGAGCTAATGCATGCAATACAAATGCATGGATCACAACATGCATAGCAATAAGGTATGCTAAATTAAACGTGCCCTAATCTACCATCATAAGCAGGTAAATAAAAGGGAAATGAAAAGACGTGTGAGGTTGGAAGACATACACACCAAACCCCACACACATTTATTACAGATTTGCCCTCGTCGAGGGACCAAATATAATATTACAAATTAATTAACTACCAAAGCTAAATTATATTACAATTAACTATTTAATTAACAAACTTAATAATAAATTAGATTAAAGCAGGAAAACGCCTCGGGAACGCGCGCCGCCATGCGCAAGCTTGCCTCTGTTTTTCCTTCCTTTTCCTCCTCTGGAGGGCTGCCGAAAGCTCAGGACTAATTCCCTTGGAACGAGAGGATCACCACCGGCTGATTGAAAAAAAAACTTATCCACCGGCAGGGTAGTATGGCCATCGGCACAAAATAGGGTCTGTCGGCAGAGAAAATGGTGCCGGTCGGCACCCATTAACACTCCGGTCGGCAGAAGTATTCCTTGCAGTAGCCTGCAACTAACAGCAACAGAGGCAAAACAAAGCAGGCAGCACAAAATTCAAGGCATGTATGCACCACCATGTCTCTTATCATCTGTGATGACTCAAAGGACATGTGCCTCGGTTCTCGGGACCACCATCACGGCAATTTCCATGCATGATGGCCCAAAGAACCAAGTATGCAACTTTTGATTTCAAATGTATGCAAAAACCAATCAAACAAAACTCCCAAATCCCTATCACCCAATGTCAAGGGACAAGGAATGCATGCAAGACTGCAATGCCAACCTAGGCAACAAGCTAGGGAATGCAACCATGGCAAATGGTAATGACTTATGCAATCATGCAAACATGCTGAGACAATGCAAAATGGATGGCAAAATGGACTTATACATGAATTAGGAAACAACTCAAATATAAAGCCAAAACAGTAAGGCCAAAAGGGCTATAAATGAGGCTAATGGCATGCACACTACACTCATGCACATAAGGGCCAACACTTAAGCACAAATCAAACAACATTCAAGCACACTTGAAAAGGAGGAAACATGAGACATGATTAGCATGCAACCATGGTGCCTGAAAATCATGCTTATAGAATGATGCCAAATCAAGCACAAATCCAAGCCTAAGCGATGCACCAAATGGCCTAAGTGTTCAAAGCAATCAATGAGGCATTTGAACTACACTTAACATGACAAACATGTATGAAAAGAAGGGACCAAAATCAGAGGTTTAGCATGTTTAAAACAAAGCGTAAAGGACTACTAGGATGGCATCTAAGTGGCCAATACAAAGGCCTACACCAGGCCAAACATGGAGCATTACAATCAACATGCTTTTCAAAGCATTAAGAGAATGCAAGGCTGATCAAACAAGCAGGGAATGGGGGACTGAAATAGCTATTGTAGGATGATTCCAAATCATCAAAAACAATGCCAAAATGATGGCATGCTACACATTGCACATACTCAAGGCCAACAAGCCCAAATACAAAGGAGCTATATATGATGCTAAAAATCGACCCAAATCTTAATGGAAGATCTAAAACATGTTCAAAATTAAGCACATAATCTTTCACAAATACAAAGCCTAAAACAGCTCCAACAAAGGGCTAACACCTAGAACATGTTAGGCACAAATAAAGCATTACATGGCAACTATGCTAAGCATGCATGAAGTTCCAAAACCCAACTTGAAATCATGTTATATTATGGATTATATAAGCATTTGAAAAAACAAAGCAAACATGCCTCAACACACACTCAAGGCATTAGGCTCTCTTAAGAGGCAAAAGTTGCCCTTTTCAAGACAACAAGGAGAGGGGGTGGCCCTCTCGCTTCTTGGGACTTCGAAGCATCATCTTCACACTGAAATCCCTCAAGATCAGTAGGTGTAGAGACCTCGAAAACCCAAAAATCCCGGAGCTAACACAAAATTGGCCTCAAAATGAGGCCTTTTGAGCTAAGGGTGGTCCAACAGCACCTCAAAACAACAAAACACTCTATAAACAATAAAGAGGGCCAAAAACAGAACTTTTTTTATGTTATACAATAAGCACAAAAACAGCTCTAAAGATAGTATTAAAATCAATGCAAAAAAGGGGGGAAAAAGGGACTAGAATCTCACCCTTGTTGCCTTTCTTCAACCAAGATGCTCCAATGGCCTCCTTTGGCTCCAAAACCAGTCAAGAAACTCAAGAACAAGCCCTTAGAACCTCAGTCCCAAGAGGAAGGTGAAACACTAGGTTGTTTGTGTCAATAGTAGACACAAAAACAACCTAGTGTGCAAATAAGAGGGGAAAGAGAGAAGAAGGGTATACATCTAACCCTAACCTAGAAAAACCGAGCTTGGTCTGTATTTTCCTCCTCTCAAAAATGTCTAAAAGCCTCCCTCCTTTTGCCTTAGAGAGAGGCTTCTCTCCAATGCCTCTTGTAAAGCTTACAAAGACAAGCTTTGCTATAAGAGGGAGAGATTCCCTCCATACCACGCGTGCTTTACTGGAGGGGAGCAAAAAACGAGCAATATAGCTGGTCTAAAATATCCTGCAAAAGCAGATGAACAGCAAATCTGGTCCGCGCCCAATACATGCTATCTTGGCCAAAAAGAGTGCCGGTCTGGCAACAAATAGTTTGCTGACCACTGGGGCACAAACGAGCTGCAGGCCGGCTAACTAATTGATTGCCGGGTGGCAACCAAAAAACAGCTAGGGGGGGTGGCATTCTAGCCACTGCATGATCCGATCCCCTTTGGGTAGCAGGGGTGGGATGGTCTTACAAGCCCCCACCCTGCCTCTCAAGGAAAGATGCAAGTGTTTTGCGTGCAAAAACCAGACACTAAACGGTTAGGTCGGAGATTCTGAGCATGGGACGCGGGCGAGGCCGGAGTCTCTCCTCCATGGGTAATTCCCAAAGTACAAACACACTATGGCATGATCACCGGGTGTTCCAAACATGAAGCGGTTGACGTCGCAAGTCTTGCGAGGACGGTCAAAAACTGGCTGGGGTGTCTACAGTTGCCCTCTTTGACAGGGAACTCGGAAAGTCCATAACAATGACGGGAGTGAATGTCAAAGCCCAGAGACGACCCATTGAACAAGGCCGAAAGGACTTTGACAAGCATACAGACAAAATAAGATATGGCGCCCGGAAGGCAGGGGCCAAAATGCAAGACAATGCACGGAGCCGAGCATAACTTATGATCATGCAATGAAAGCTGTAATGAAGCAAACATGCGACAGTTTTAAGCTAGCATACCAAACTACACTACAATGCAGAAAGGATGTAAGAGAATTATGGGATTCTCAATACGTCTCACTCGGGGGATACAATACCTGTGCGGCTCGTCTGGTTGCACCAGCCTCAAATGAACCGTACATACAATATCGTGCCTGCAAAGAAAACAAGCTTCACAGGTACAATATGGTTAGCCACAAGCATGACAATGCAAGGATAGTGGTGTACTCGAAATGCGTGACAGCGCAAAACAAGTGGGGAGCATAACAATGCTGTGGAAATACAAACATGTAAGTGGGGCGTGCGGTCTACGCAGGCGACGAAATTGATCATAAGCGCGCGGTCTACGCAGGTGACAAAACAAACAAGCGGTCTACGCAATTAACACATGCGGTCTACGCAGGTATTAGAATTAACAAGTATGCGGTCTACGCAAGCAAAACATGCGGTCTACGCCGGTAGTGGAATTAAACATGCGATCTACGCAGATAAAACATGCGGTCTACGCAATCAAAACATGCGGTCTACGCAGGTAATGAAATTAAGCATACGGTCTACGCAAATCAAGACATGCGGTCTACGTAGGTAATGAGATTAAGCATGCGGTCTACGCAAATCAAGACATGCGGTCTACGCAGGTAATGAGATTAAACATGCGGTCTACGCGATCAAGACATGCGGTCTACGCATTCAAAACATGTGGTCTACGCAATCAAAACATGCGGTCTACGCAGGTAATGGAATTAAGCATGCGGTCTACGCAATCAAAACATGCGGTCTACGCAAGTAATGAAATTAAACATGCGGTCTACGCAAATAAAGAATTAACATGCGGTCTACGCAATCAAAACATGCGGTCTACGCAGGTGATGAAATTAAACATGCGGTCTACGCAGGTAAAACATGCGGTCTACGCAATCAAAACATGCGGTCTACGCAGGTATTAGAATTAACAAGTATGCGGTCTACGCAAGCAAAACATGCGGTCTACGCAGGTAATGGAATTAAACATGCGATCTACGCAGGTAAAACATGCGGTCTACGCAATCAAAACATGCGGTCTACGCAATCAAAACATGCGGTCTACGCAGGTAATGAAGTTAAACATGCGGTCTACGCAATCAAAACATGCGGTCTACGCACGTAATGGAATTAAACATGCGGTCTACGCAGGCAAAACATGCGGTCTACGCAAGTAATGAAATTAAACATGCGGTCTACGCAATCAAAACATGCGGTCTACGCAGGTAAAGAAATGATATGCGGTCTACGCAAGTAAAGAAATGATATGCGGTCTACGCAAGTAAAGAAATGACATGCGGTCTACGCAAGTAAAGAATTGAGATGCGGTCTACGCAAGTAAAGAAATGATATGTGGTCTAGGCAAGTAAAGAATTGAGATGCGGTCTACGCAAGTAAAGAATTGAGATGCGGTCTACGCAAGTAAAGAAATGATATGCGGTCTACGCAAGTAAAGAAATGACATGCGGTCTACGCAAGTAAAGAATTGAGATGCAGTCTACGCAAGTAAAGAATTGAGATGCGGTCTACGCAAGTAAAGAAATGACATGCGGTCTACGCAAGCAAAGAAAGTGATTACAAACATGCGGTCTACGCAGGTAAAGTAATTAACATGCATGACAATGCAAAATGCAATGAGATGCGCAAAACAGCGCGACGGAATGCAATGCACAAAACAGTGCGACGGTTTGAAATGCACAAAACAATGCGATGACCAGTGTGACACGCATGCCACACGGAATGTAAACGGGCTTAAATGCGCAACAAAGCACGTATTCCGGAATGCATGACAATGCATGGAATGGAAATGCAATGACGATGCATGAGAAATGTGCACGACAATGCAAAGGGGTGCGTGTTGCGACGCTTGTAACACGTGCATAACAATGCCAATGAGTGGCGCACGACAGCGCGATGTAATGCATCGATGTAGTGTGATGAACTTGTGCAACACACATGGGGTAACTTTTGAATTCAAAAGGATACAAAAAGGATACACCTTGTACGAATTCGAGTGCCACGCATTGGAGACACGGCCTGCGGTCAGAACGGAGGCCGGTTGAACGTCGGAGATGCACTTTCTTGCACTTTCTTGCACTTTCTTGAGCTATGAAGACCACAAACTTCTCAAATGGCCTAAAAAAGGCTGTGGGAACCCCACCGGCCGAAAGATGAGGCCACCGACTGGCCATCGGCACAAAAACAATCCCATCGGCACAAAAAAGTGCCGGCCGGCACAAAATATTGCCGACCGGCAAACAGTTGCTGGTGCGGGGCAGTTTTGTCTTTTCACCTTGGGTGTTATAAAATAGGGCTTCAAGCCCTATTTTCTCATTCCCCTCACGCCGAAATCCTCTTGCTCTCTCTCTCTAGAGCTTTTCTTTCTCATTTTTCGTCCATTTCTTCGCGTTCTACGCTCGTTTCGTCGTCGGATTCGCGATCCTCCTCGCGTTTCGGACGTTTTCCACCGATCACATTTTCGTTTCGGTGCCTTGTTTGGCGTTCTCGCCTTTTCGGGGTTTGTTCCCCTCACTTTGCTCTTCGTTTCCGTGCCTTTTCACATTCCGGCCTTCCCGACCATTTCCGACTCTCTCGGGAGTTGACTTTTCCGGTTGACTCTTCGTATTCCGGCTCGGTTTTCCTTTTCCGGCCATTTTCTCATCACTCTTGATATGGCGGACGACATTCCACGTGGCGGGACTCCCCCGGACCACGAGATGGATCCCGGGGTCGAGCTCTTACCACTGAGCGAGCGCCCGTTCGACCCGGCGACCTACCGGCCGGCGATCCACGTTCTGCCCCCAGACGGCCTGCGTCAGTTCCGGAGCTTTGAGAGGTACGCGGCGCCTGAGCTACTACTACGCGAGCCTACCTCCCACCTTTCATTCGGCACTCCCGAGGTAACTCTTCATCTTCTGCTTTACTTTCTGCAATGTAGGATACAAAACTGCCATAGTTAGCTGTATTCTTTAATTGCTGAAATATGATATGCCGTAGACCGTAGTTGACTGTAAACATACATACAACAGATATTATGATGGGGATGCTTCAGCGGACTTTTGACCTCCTAGCCGTCTACAGCATACCGGTATGTTCTTCTGACACTGGCCTCAAACCATTCATACACTGCTTTGCATAATCTGATGCACGGCACAACACGTGACACACTGATCTCACAGCATCTGATACACTGCATACACTGCATTCTGCACTAAACTCTGTACTGATAAACTGCTCACGGCATTCTTACCCTGTAAGCACACGTATTTCACTGTAAGCACACCGGCACCCGGTATTTGCCTGAATCTGACAAACTTGCATACATGCCATATCTGTCCTTTCAAAGCTGGATGTTGAATGTTGTCTTGCTATTGTTGTTTTCTGTTTGCAGGAGGGTTCCCATACCATTCGTGGGTATGGGAATACTGGTGCACGGGAGTGGTATGATGAGCTCCCTGGTGCGGTCCAGCGCATCGTGGACCGAGCGGGCTTCGGCACCTTCTGCCGAGGACTCTCTAGGTTGTCCACATGCAGACCTCTTCTTGCCGCTTTGGCGGAGAGGTGGTGGGACACCACCGATTCTTTCCATTTCTCTGCTGCAGGGGATATGACGATGACCCCTTATGACTTCTCGATGCTCACAGGCATCGGGGTAGGGGCGATCCGATCCCTTTCGACATTGTGATGGATGAGTGGACCGCCGCTCAGGTTTATCTGTTGGGGGAGGCGCCACCCCTAGCTCGTCCAGGTTTCGTTCGATACTCCTGGTTCGAGGCACAGTTTCGTGTCCAGCCCGTTTTGGAGGAGGTGCAGATGACCCCAGAGGACGAGGAGAGGTATGCTCGCGGCTTCCTCATGTTCCTTTTCGGGACTACCATATTCGCCGACCGGGCGAACACCGTGCCTCTCTGTCTTCTCAGCGCACTGGTGGACGTCCGGGATATTCTGCACTATGACTGGGGCGGCGCTGCTCTGGCCACCCTTTATGGGTACATGAGCTCGGCTTCGCGCGGCAGCGGCCAGCTGCTTGGCGGTTACTGGCGGGCTTGGGAGGTACATCTCTTCTCCACTTTTTCATTCCTGTCCGATATTTTCTGTACTCTGTACACTGCACACACTGCGGTCTGCCTTACACTTACTGTATACTGTACACACGGCCGCACATACATTCTGCTTCACACTGACTGTACACTGCTCACACTGTACACAATACACGGCTCAACACACGGCTCTGCCATTTCTGCTTCATTCTGTATATCCTGCTTTATCTGATGGTCATACTGACATCTGTTTTGCAGTTGTGGGTTTACGCCTACTTCCTTAGGCTTGCACCCGTACCAGTCGCGGAGCCTCCTCCGGCTGTCCCGTTCTCGAGTCGCTTCGACGGGAGATGTACCCGGCGACCACGGGAGACATTTGGCTTCTTCTGCCGATATTTTGACACCATCACCCCCACGGAGGTATGCTTTACTTTCAGTTCATTTAGCTTCGCTTTCCCACTGCATATTTCCATAACAGTAGATAACAAACTGTCTGTCACTTTCAGATCACATGGCGGCCATGGGCCTCCTTGCCGTCGGCGATGCGGGGTCGGTTCCCTGGTGCTGAGGAGACCTCGCGTTTCCGGATCTTGCTAGAGGGCCCGGTCTGTTGGGCTTGGTACCTGGGGGAGCGTTTTCTACGCCAGACCCACGGCATTCTCACACTGTACTCATACACTGCATTCTGCACTGTTAAACTGCTCACGGCATTCTCATACTGTACTCATATACTGCATTCTGCACTGATAGACTGCTCACGGCATTCTCACACTGTACTCATACACTGCATTCTGCACTGTTAAACTGCTCACGGCATTCTCATACTGTACTCATATACTGCATTCTGCACTGATAGACTGCTCACGGCATTCTCACACTGTACTCATACACTGCATTCTGCACTGTTAAACTGCTCACGGCATTCTCATACTGTACTCATATACTGCATTCTGCACTGATAGACTGCTCACGGCATTCATACACTGTATTCTGCATTGCATTCTGCACTGATAGACTGCTCACGGCATTCATACACTGTATTCTGCATTGCATTCTGCACTGATAGACTGCTCACGGCATTCATACACTGTATTCTGCATTGCATTCTGCACTGATAGACTGCTCACGGCATTCATACACTGTATTCTGCATTGCATTCTGCACTGATAGACTGCTCACGGCATTCATACACTGTATTCTGCATTGCATTCTGCACTGATAGACTGCTCACGGCATTCATACACTGTATTCTGCATTGCATTCTGCACTGATAGACTGCTCACGGCATTCATACACTGTATTCTGCATTGCATTCTGCACTGATAGACTGCTCACGGCATTCATACACTGTATTCTGCATTGCATTCTGCACTGATAGACTGCTCACGGCATTCATACACTGTACTCGACATTGCATTCTGCACTGATAAACTGTCTACAGTATACTGATGCATTTCACTTTTGTGCACTTTTTCAGCCTCCTTTCCAGATTCCCATGGCGGGAGGTGCTCCAGCTAGACCTTCTGTCCCTACCCGGGGGAGAGATGAGGAGGGCCGGATATTTCCCCGTACCAGGGGAGGGCGTACTCATGTAGGGAGTAGCTCACGAGCTCCAGTCCCGGATGATGACGACGACGAGGAGTCAGAGGCGGAGGCAGAGTCATCTGAGGAGGAGACCGGAGACGGTTCTAGCTCGGGCTCTGATGACGATGCTGATGATGCTCCTGGACCCTCGTCCAGGAAGAGGACTAGGACGAACTGACGGCCCCCCGGAGCGCTCGACATGGATGCAGATTTTTGCTATATTCTTCTTTTTTCTTGTACTTTTCTTTTTGTTGGTAGATAGATTACCTTGTACTGCCGCAGGCAGATTTTTGTTTCCAAAACTTGTACATTTGAAAAGATAATGAAATGAAATGGACTTTTTATCTGAAAAAGTGTTTACATTTACACATTTCATGCATTGCATCGCATCTCATCATGTTACACCTCAATGTAAATGAAATTGATTGGTTATCTGAAAATTGAACACTTGCACTGTAATAATCAGATAACTAAAACAGCCGACAGCAAAATAACCCAAGCAACCCACTGCCTGATTCTGGACACACAGCCCTTGCTCTACTGGGAATTAATCTGTATACAGCCCATAACACAGCATTCAATTCATTCTGCACACGGCAAATTCTCAAACAAACAGCCCAATCTGACATGACGGACCTCAAAGATGGAACCAGCTATGGTTGAAACATGCTCAAATGTAGAGAATGGCACAGCATTCTGAGCATAAATGATTTTTGAAATCGAATGAGGGTTTTTCAAACCGGGATATCGAGCCTGCCACTGAACACAGTGGGGAGGACTCAAATATAGGTACACGACCCAAACACAACGAGACACGCTCGGGAAAGACTAAAAACAAAAGGCGGGACCATCAAATGAAAGAGACACGACACACAGACGCGTAAACGAAGATGGGAGACCTCGGACCACGAGGAGCCAGTTTTTCTGGGTATTGTTTCCCACCCTTTCTGATTTGTGATCCTCACATTACTCGACTCTCAAGCTCGGATTTTTCCCTCAAAACCCTTTTCTCGCTTTTCTCTCAACTTACACCTCTCTATTCTTTATTCTCTCATTTTCCATCCCTCCCCTGGGGTGATTAATGGATGAATAAAAATGGTGTGGGTTCATGCTCAATACCGTTAGCTCACGGCTATTTCTTCTGGCGGGCAGAGTGCTCTTCTGGCAAGTACGTCGATGACGGGGGAAAGACAGAATGCCTGACTCAACTGTGCTCCTAGTTCATCATTTTAACCATTTTTTCGTTTTTGCTTTCTACTAAAACGGTTTTGATCAAAACGAGAGTCGGATAATCATACTTGTTCAATCTTTGATTTGAAAAGCATGCAAGTCAGGCTGCAAGTACTGAAAATTTTCCTTTTTGGGTCCAAGACAATGGTCCGATTTTGGAAAATGGAATAGTTTTCGAGAAAATAGTCAAACTCAGTAAAAATTTTCAAAAACTATTTTTGCGAACAGCTGAGGCTCAACAAGCATAGAACTTACTCTTTGAGATGCGCAACCTCGGATCGGAGGCAATGGAAAATTGCCCCTGGTTTGAAGGAGGGTGGGAGGCAACGGAAAGTTGCCCCTAGTTTGAAAGGCAACTCACGGCGGCTTGTGGCAACGGAAAGTTGCCCCTTGTTTGGGATGGTGCCGCAGCAATCTGTAAACAGTCTTCATTGGTGGTGGTCGAGCTCTTGGACACTGCGATGACGAAGACGGTCACAACACATATATGGACACAAGCACCTTGAAGGGTGTTGGCCACTGGACTTCGAGGTGAAATTGAGACCATTGCATGGACTGAGACGCTTATGAAAGCGTTGGGGGCTGGACTTCATGATGAAGTTGCCTACGTATCCCAAACATGGGAATCAAGCCTTACGTAGTTCCGGTTAAGGTACACTCGGGTATTTTAACCTTCACTTTGTTTGGCTCTCACTTTTGCCAAGGCGCCCAATGCGGGTTTTCGACCTTGCGAGCTTCCTTCCATTTTCTTTTTCTTTTTCTTCTTTCTTTCTTTTTTTTCTTTTGCATTTTTTTTTTGTATTTTTTGTCTTTTTCTTCTCTTTTCTTCTTTTTTTGTATTTTTTGCTTCTTCTTTTTTTTTCGTATTTTTCTCTTGCTCTAACTTTTGCCTGGGCCGCCCTTCCGGGTTTTCGGCCCAGCGAGCCTCTCAAAGGGTAAAAATGTAGCAAGTCCATGCCAAATGGTTTTTTTGAAATTGAAGCCTCTCTGTGTCTAGGAGAACGGCTGTTGCACTGATTTGCGGAAGAACCCTTCACGGTTGCTCAACGAGCTTCTTTCGGCGAGATCCACTCCTTCTGACTTGGCTTTTGGTGCCTCTTACTCGAGGGCTGCTTCGAAACTGGCCATACAGACCTTTCACGGCATTTGTCCGTTGAACTTTCTGAACATTCTGAACGGGTTCAAACTCGGAAAACAAATAGGTTGAATCTTAAGGCTGAGAGCGATCCTAGGCTGCGCGACCTCAAGAGCGATTCCACACAGGTCTTCACAAGGCCGCGTAAAATATTTGTTTTTGAAAGTTTTTAAGAAAGAGACAAATCGCTCGCGCCGAAGATAGTGCGGAACCAATCTGGATCAGGCCAGGGTCCTTCTCAGTACTCACGCCGACAAGCATGATTTCATTCATTAAGGGCTTAGCACGCCTCTCTTTCTCTCAAAATGACCAAAATTT
>NW_021024669.1:1901740-1925379 GCF_004153795.1 Camellia sinensis | reverse complement strand
AAAGAGAAGAGATAAACGAAGAGGAAGGAATTCCTCGGTTTTGCAAGTGAAATAAAATTCCAATTCCCTTAAAAAGTATTTGACTAGAAGACAATTATTTGATTAGATGCTTGGAATAAAATCCAAAACTCTTTCGAAGGAAAAATTTTTGAAAAATTATTAGTAGAATTTTAGAAATTATGAAAAGTTCTTGATTAGACAAAAATCTTTAAGTTGTGGACTTTGGAAGGAATTTTGATTGTATAGAAAAGTGTTAGACAAGGAGGTGATGACCAAGTCTTTCATTTTGAAATTCCTTAGGAGGCATTTGACTAGAAGATGATTGATTGATTGATTTCTTGAAAAAAACTAAACTTCCTTGGAAAATTTTAAAAATAAAATTTAAGTAGAGTTCGGAAATTATGGAAAGTTCTTTTCATCAAGTAAAAATTTTGGGTTAATGACTTTCAAGTGAACTCTAATTTTATGAAAGAATGGTAAATAAGGAAGTGGTGGCCAAGTCTTTCATTTTGAATAAAATTCTAGTTCCTCTATAGGGTATTTGGTTAAAGGATATTTGTTTGATTGATTACTTGGAATAAAATTCGAACCCCTTAGAATTTTTTTTTTTAAAAAATAAATAAGTGGAAGAGGAAAATTTTGAAATTTGAAAAATAAAATAAAATAAAATAAAAAAATCGGACTTTTTTTTTGAAAAATAATTTTTGGAAAAGAGTGGAGTTGTAATTTGATCATATGATTCTAAGATACAAATGGGGCTCCTTTTTGGTAAAAGCAACAAATAATAGAGAGGCAGTTGTTTACAGTTGATCACTCTGGTAGGGACCTTAAAATTCCTCAAAATTTCCTTAACTAGGAAACTATCATCTAATTGATGGTGACGATGATTATGAGAGTCCAATGGTAAGTGTTAAACAAAATGGACTAGGTCTGTTCATCTATTCTTAGGGTTACTGCAAACATCGCACCCAGAAATGGAAGTTCCCCAAGCTAAGTGGGCTAGACTCCGTCATCTGTCTTGTACTCAAGACATGGTTTATGGAAAGCCCATGTTTGCCTCACTCCAGTTGTTAGAGAGGAAGATTTATAAGCTCAAATTCAGAACTCATCAAGATCCCAAGCCTGAAGCCTTGAAGATGCAAGTCTTGGAAATGGTTGATTTGGTCCATACATCTATGGATGTTTTGACCATGACTATGGATGCTTTGATTCAAATTCAAAACGAGCTGTAAGCCTATATGGCCGCATTACCGCTGCTCTTGAACTGCAAAAGAACTTCAGTGATAATATTGCATGATGGAAAGCCAAAATCATGCGAGCATTGACTGTGCAATTCCACGAGGGATCGTGTCAAGACCCCACTCAGAGGGCCTTTCATCCACTCCACATGTCATTATCCAGAGCCCTACAAATCCTCGAGGACAAGGGGCATTTGAAACCCCGAACCTTTGCCAAACCCTCTGTCAGCTAGTTATGACCTTACCCTCTACTATGCCTTTCACGAAAGTCGGCCATGAAACTGACCATTGTTCCTACCTTTACCTTAAAATCTAGGATTTCATTCATTTTGAAATCATACCACCCCCAAAACCAAGTATATCCGCCAACCATGACAAAGCCACACCTTCATCCAGCATCAACTTCATACAAACCATCCCCATCTTTGATCCAAGCCAATTCATTGTCTCTGCTAACTTGCCCAAACCACTAGTACCTACACTTGAGGAAATAGGAATAAACGCCCTTTGACAAGGGTCGTAAGAGTATGACCTTGATTTCCTGGTAGTCTTTATGGCTCGAATGTAGGAGTTGATTGCAGAATTGAAATAAATGGTGCTCCCAGAGCAACCCCGCTCGAGCGGCCAATACCACGCTCGAGCGTCCAACACAGCACAGGAAATACTGGATGGGTGCAATTCCCGCTCGAGCGCCAAAACCCCCGCTCGAGCGGACAGGTCAAAATCTGGGCAACTAGTTTTGGTTTCTAAACTCAACCAACCTGTAACAAACCTGCCCAACACATCCCATAACTCAAATACTAAGTAAAAAGGATGTAGACAAGATAATAAACAACTACCAACATCCACGGACACATGTCCGGATCACTGTATATCAAGGGTAAACCCGGGATCGCTATATAAACTCCCTCTGGGAAAATTCTATAGTGGATAGCTCTCCGTGGACGTACGCAATTGCCAAACCATGTAAATATTCTTGTGTTATTGTGTGTGATTGATTTCTGGTGTCTCAAAGTCCCAACAAGTGGTATCAGAGCTAAATCGGTTGCATTTCGAAAAAATAGAGTGCATTTTTTTGAAACTATCAGAAATCAAGTTGCTCAAAATCATGTTTTGAGCATACCAGGAGCAAGGTCTCCAAGAGAGGAGTCCAGAACTGCAAAGAAGAACCCAAGAACATGATTCACGCGCCCTCACGCGATTCTTGAAGAGAGCACGGGAAGCCCACGCACAGCACGCGCCACCACGCGCCGTTGACTAGCCGGCGCGTCATCACAAGCGCACCCCACACGCTGCACGTACGTCTGCAGGAAGAAGACGAGCCACGTCAGTGCCACGTCGGCTCCACGTCATCGACACGTCAGCGCCACATCAGCGCTACGTCATCTGCCACGTCGGTGACACGTGTCAGCTAGCCAGCCATGTGGCAAACACGTCAGCCTGCCGTTGACCAGTCAACTTTCCGAATGAGCGATCCTGTGCTTCGCGGCAAAGGTACACCTGCAGATCAGAACCGTCCAAACTATTTTGGCTCGATCTGAGTCATTCTGAGTCCGTTTTTGATGATCCAATAGTTATTTCCAACTATTTGGAGTATTCCGAACACATCTGTACGGTCAGATTTTGCAAATCAGATTTCAAAAATTTTCAGTTTGTATTTGGACAATCCGAAGTGTTTTTCCGGCTAATTTGACTAGTCCGGACTCAACGGCAAAGCCTGTTTTTCAAAAGAGATTATTTTCTTTACAGACAAGTGTTGGTAGGGGAATCACCGTCGCCTTCAGGATCTATGTTCAAGTTGACTCCTTCCAATTATGCAATTTGGAGGTCACGGATGGAAGACACCTTGTATTATAAAGACCTGTTTGACCCTATTTCTATAAAAAGGGTTAAACCAGAAGCAATGAAGGATGATGACTGGATAAAGATGAACCGCAAGACTATCAGTTGTATCAGACAATGGATAGACCACGGTGTGTACCATCATGTCGCCGAGGAGACAGATGCCTATGCTCTATGGACAATGTTAGACGACATGTACCGGTCAAAGACTGCTCGGAACAAAGTCTTGGTGATAAGAAGGCTTGTCAATTTGAAATTGAAGAATGGTATGTCTGTCGCCGAGCACACCAGTGAATTCAGAAGTCTGGTGAATCAGCTTGCAACCGTCAAGATGCACTTAGACGATGAAATGCAAGCTGTTTTACTGCTCAGTTCTTTACCGGATCGCTAGGAGACGTTAGTGGTTTCTCTCAGCAACTCTGCACCAGAAGGAAAACTGACTATGAGCATGGTCACTGAGGCCATGTACAATGAAGAGACAAGGCGGAAAGACTCGGGTGGAGATCAATCCCATGCCCTCGTCACAGAAAATAAAGGTAGAGGCAGAGATAGAGGAAGAAACAAAAGCAGAGGACGCAACAGAGGAAGATTTCAAGACAGATGGAAATCCAAAGAAGGTACGAGTCGGCTGAAGTTCAAATGTTACCATTGTGGCCAAGAAGGACACATAAAGAAATACTGCTATACCTTGAAGGGAGAACAAAAAGAAGGTAATAAACAACCAAAGACTGAAGATGAGAACACTGCAGTTACTGTCTCAGAGGATATTACATTATTCTCTGTTGAAAAGAAAAATGCCTCCATATGTCAGACAACGACACCGAGTGGGTGGTAGATACAGCAGCTTCCTACCACGCCACACCCCGGAAAGAGTTCTTCAGTATGTACCAAGCTGGAGATTTTGGTATAGTGAAGATGGGCAACTCCAGTTTTTCAAAGATTATGGGAATCGGTGATGTTCGCATCCAAACTAAAGTTGGGTGCACGATGGTGTTGAAAGATGTCAGGCATGTTCCTGATTTACGCCTGAATCTTATCTCAGGGATAGCCTTAGGTCGACAAGGCTATGAGAACTATTTCGGTAAAGGCATGTGGAAGTTGAAAAAGGGATCTCTGGTGGTAGCCAGAGGACAGACAAGTGGCACTTTGTACAAAACTCATGTGGAGGTGCATTCAGATAGCCTCAACGCAACAGAAGATGAGGCATCACCAAATTTGTGGCATAAAAGGCTGGGTCACATGAGTGAGAAAGGGTTGTAAATTATGGCAAAGAAGTCACTTATTCCCTTTGCCAAAGATACGAAATTGAACCCTTGTGACAGCTGCTTGTTTGGGAAGCAACATAGAGTTGCTTTCCACTCATCATCCAGAAGACAATCAGAGTTGTTGAGCAGAGTATACTCTGATGTATGCGGTCTCATAGAAGTGAAATCTTTGGGTGGTAGAAAATACTTCCTGACATTTATTGATGATGCATCACAGAAGGTATGGGTTTATGTCCTAAGAACCAAAGCTGAGGTGTTCTAGCATTTTCTAACATTTCATGCTATGGGGGAAAGGGAGACCGGAAAGAAGCTGAAGTGTCTCCGAACAGACAATGAAGGCGAGTACACGTCAAAGGAGTTTGAAGCCTACTGTGCTACTCGCGATATCTGACATGAGAAGACTGTTCCTAGAACCTCACAACACAATGGTGTAGCCGAAAGAATGAACTGGACCATTATGGAGAAGGTTAGATGTATGCTAAAAATGGCAAAGCTGCCAAAGCCATTTTGGGGAGAAGCTGTTCGTGTTGCATGCTATTTGATCAACAGATCACCATCAGTTCCACTGAATTTTGACATTCCAGAGAAAGTATGGTCTGGAAGGGAGATTTCTTACTCTCACTTGAGAGTGTTTGGGTGCAAAGTATTTGCACATGTATCCAAGGAGCACAGACAGAAGCTGTATGATAAAGCTACTCCATGCATCTTTATTGGCTATGGAGATGAAGAATTTGGATACAGATTATGGGATCCAAAAAACAAAAAGGTCATTCGAAGCCAAGATGTGGCATTTCAAGAAGGCCAGACCTTAGAAGACTTTGGGCAACCAACCAAATCCAAAGTTAATGATGTTTTAGAAATTGTTCCCAATCCTGCACCATCACAGCATGCCACTAATGAAGAAGAGCTACCGCAGCATGCAACCAATGATGTAGAGTTGCAGGATGGATTTCTAGAAGAAGAAGATCCAGAAGAAAAGGGTTTTAAGCAGGGGGAGCCACAACCCCCTCCGCCAGAGGCTGTTGGTCCACAGTTGCGAATATCAACAAGAGAGTCTAAGTTGTCGTCAAAATACCCTACTTCTGATTATATTTTGCTTACTGATGAAATAGACTTGCAATTTTAAATAATCTAAAGTTATTAAAATAATAAATAAATAATTGTTGTAATTTAAAATGACAAGGTAAGTAGATGTGGGATCAAAACATTAGGAACAATAACAATCATTCATTTGATCAAAGAATAAAAATTACACATAAAGTCAAGACACCTTCTGGGAAGGATATACTCATAGATTCACACATCTGTTCTTTTCTAATTCGTAGTGAACACAAAATTATGATAAATTAATTGTATCGTAGAGAGTTTGATGTATGCAATGGTGTCTACCCAACCAGATATCGCTCATGCTGTTGGAGTAGTAAGCAGATTCCTTTCCAATCCAGGAAAAGAGCATTGGGAAGCAGTCAAGTGGATTCTGAGGTACCTCAAGGGTACGACAAAAATGTGTTTGTGCTTTAGAAATGCTAAACCAGTCTTGGAAGGCTATACGGATTCCGATATGGTGGGAGATCTTGATGGTAGGAAATCTACATCAGGATTTCTGTTCACTTTCGCAGGGGGAGCTGTGTCTTGGCAGTCCAAGTTACAGAATTATGTTGCTTTATCCACAACCGAGGCAGAATATATTACCGCAGCGGAAGCTGGGAAAGAGATGTTGTGGTTACAGCGGTTTCTCCAAGAGTTGGGATTAAAACAAGAAAAGTTCATGGTACATTGTGATAGCCAGAGTGCCATAGACCTGAGCAAGAATTCGATGTACCATTCTCGCACAAAGCACATTAATATTCGGTATCATTGGATACGTGAAGTGATGGAAAGGCAGTTATTGGAACTGATCAAGATCCATACAGATAAGAATCCAGCTGACATACTGACCAAGGTGGTCTCGAGAAACAAACTCAAAATCTGCAGAGACATTGCCGGGATGGACTTCAAATGAGAAGTCAGCTCCATATGGGCGTGGAGGGGAAGAATTGTTAGTGTTCCACTGCCCATTCAAATGGAGCAACCACTATGGATAGTCGCTCTCCCACTCTTCCACTTCACCCACCCCATTAGCTAATGGAAGGGGTTGGTGGCAACCGATGACCTCCTTCCTCAATTGTGTATAACTTGAGGTGATGAGGAGGGGTTGGAGATAGACAAGAAAAGAAGACAAGTGATTACAGTGTGTGTAATCTAAGAGATTGTGAGAAGTGAGAGTGCTATAGTGTGTAAGTGAGGTGTGAGTGTGTAAACTCCCTCCAGGAAAATTCTATAGTGGATAGCTCTCTGTGGACGTAGGCAATTGCCGAACCACGTAAATATTCTTGTGTTAATGTGTGTGATTGATTTCTAGTGTCTCACAGTCCTAACACAAGGACTGAGGGAATTCAGTTTTAAAACCCTTTTTTCTGCGACAGAAGGTTTCCATGCCAAAAACAAGCTTGGCAAAGGTGGCATCGCCCAAGTATACAGGGTAAATCATCTTATGATCCAAACACAACCTTAGTGTACTGAAGTAGACCAAAAAAAGAAAATATTTTCTGGTCAAGAAAAAATAAACTTTATTGATGAACGAAGAATGAACAGCGTACATCAACAAAGAGCAAGGATGTACAAGCATCAACACATAAAGAAAACATATTGTTTTGTAGTAAAAAAATAAGTAAAATAATTTCAAAATATGTGAAGTTATATATGTTTTTGTCCTCCTCTAAAATTTGAATCTTGGATCCATCCTTGGCTGAAAATGTTTTGTAGGGCAAGTTGACTGATGGGGGCGAGATTGCGGTGAAGAAACCATTGGTGATCTCAGAGAAGGGAAAGGAACTTGTCATGAACGAGATGAAACTGTTGTTGGGGTCTGCACACCACCGAAATATTGAGTTTGCAAGTAATGGAAGCCTTGATTACCTTCTTTTTAGTAAGTACTAATATCATCTACTGTATTTTTAATTGTAAGTTGAGTTAAGGTCTTCGAAAATCAAATAGATTCATTCTAAATTTATTATTTTAAAATTACACTTGCCTTACTGTGACACAAATTCTCAATGTTATTTTCCCAACTATAAGACTAGGCAGGTTTTACTTTGAATTCACTTTTATGAAATTTTTCATCTGTAATTGAGAAATTTCTATTCAAATTCCTACATTAACTTTCATGTAACTTTTTGAGAAGTTTTCCAGATCTGTTTTTTATTTTAATTTTTATTCTTGTCTAAATTCTATTTAATTATTAATAAAAATATTAAATAACCTATATGATTGATTAATATGTTAGACCACCATTATTATCTTGCTAAGATTGCAATTAATGAGAACCAATAAAAGACTCTCACATAGACTTGCAATTTTAAATAATCTAAAGTTATTAAAATAATAAAATAAATAATTGTTGTAATTTAAAATGACAAGGTAAGTAGATGTGGGATCAAAACATGAGGAACAATAACAATCATTCATTTGATCAAAGGATAAAAATTACAGATAACGTCAAGGCACCTTCTAGGAAGGATATACTCATAGATTCACACATCTGTTCTTTTCTAATTCGTAGTGAACACAAAATTATGATAAATTAATTGTATCATACTACAATTTTTTTATTAAGTCACCATTTTCAACGCGGCAACTAATACCAAACTTTTGTACTATTTTTGATGGTCTAGATTCAGAGACTTGTAGAGCAGGCACACTTGACTGGAAGCGAACATATGCCATAATCATAGGTGTTGCTCGGGGCTTGCTTTACCTTCATGAACGATCACACAATGTAATTATCCACTGTGACATTAAACCCACCAACATCCTAATAGATGAAAATTGGGTCCCCAAAATTGCTGATTTTGGCATGGCCAACCTCTTCCCTCAAGATCAAACGCATGTTAATATCAATGAAGCTACCGGTACACTGTATGTATTAAGCATATAATTTTTCTTATTTTTCCTAATGTATTTAAATTATCTATATGTTGTCACTAAATCCTGCTCTTTTCAAAGAAAAAAAAAATCGAATCCATCCAATCAATGTTTTGTTGAGTTTTCAAAAACCTTTTTCTGTCTTTTTTTTTTATTTTTTTATTTTTATAAACCAAACTTTTTGAAATTTTTTTTTTTTTTGAACAAAAAACTTTTTGAAACTTGATTTGTTGTTAACGTATGCTTGTACATGGAGTCAGTGGGTATTTGGCTCCCGAGAACATGGATAATGGACACGTCTCTCCGAAGGCGGACACATACAGCTTTGGAGTAGTGGTTTTGGAGTTGATAAGCAGTCGGAAGAATTGGAATTCCCATAATCAGTCTCCCAATGGTCAAGGTCTATGGGATACGGTAAGCGCACGTGATTCACATTTTTAATTTGAACTGAGTTTAATTTGCAATTAGCCATTATCATACAAGGGAGGTGTCTCCAACTGAGCTTGTTGCTAAATTTTGTGACATGATCATTCATTGTTGACGAAGGCAAATGAACTCTGCAAGGAAGTGAAGGTGTCAGAGTTTATGGACCTGAAATTGATACCATCGGCTATCCTTGATCAAGTACAATTGTATGTAAAGATTGGGGTGCTGTGCACAGAATTTGATCTAGAACTACGACCCACCATGGATCCCGCGTACTCAATGCTATTAGAGAACCATAGTAGCAGCAACACCCAAGTTAATGAACCAATGAGAGACGGATCATCATCATCATCATCCACAGCTTGAAATTCAGGTGAGTCCAATTCCCATAAGAATTTCTACTTCCAAGGGCCCTTTATGTTCAATGATTCTCCTATAAGCATTTCTTTCCATTTGACGAAATCACACTACAAGAAAAGTGGGTATAAAACACGAAACTTTTTGCGACGGCGTGTACACCGTCGCAAAATCTTTTGCGATGGCATATGAAGCCGTCTCAAATAAATATTTTCTGCGACGGTAGTTTCCCCGTCGCTAATAAGCACACAACAAAAAGCCTCTTAAATACGGAACTATTCGCAACGCACTGTGTACCGTCGCAAAAATATTTTTTTTGAGACGGCGAAATTTACCGTTGCAAATAGTAGACATTTGTGACAGGAATTCTCTATCGCAAAAAAAACTCTTATTAAAACAGCGTCATTTTAATGAATGGATTTGATCATTTGTGACGATTTTTCTATACCGTCACAAATAGAACTGAAAAATTTCATCTCCCTCCTTCAGCCGAAATGGCCCTCAAAATCCCCAAAATCCCTAACACCATTCTCCCTCAAAACCCCCAAAATCCCTAAATCGAGTTCGTGTATCACAATCACAGAGACGAGTTCGAGTTCCCAAAGTGATGAATGATCTTTCTCTCTCTCTCTCTCGACGAGCGACGACGGCGACGGCGACGGCTAGCGGCGTTCGAGTTCACCGACGATCACAGCGACGACGGCAAGTGTTCACTGACGATCTCTCTCTCGACGAGCGACGACGGCTAGCGGTGGTACGGCGATGGCGTATTACAATCTCTCTCTCTCGCGCGAGCTCAGTCAGTATTCTCTCTCTCTCTCTCTCTCACACATACACACACACACACTGATATCTATATATATATTATAAATTTTTCTTCCCTTGTATGCTAATAACTGGTGACACATGTTAACACACTGATTCTGTTCGTGGTACATGATGATTCATGTCGGTTTTCATTTTTACATAGTTACAAAACATGTCTTTGTTTGGATGGTCCATGAGAAGGAATACAATTTGGGATTGATTAAATCATATTCTTGAAAGAATATCATGTGGGTTCGTGATGTTTCCGTAACACCAGATACCTTCTCATAGGCAACAATTTGTTTGGGGGGATATGTTTCCACCCTTGTGGCATATACTTTGCTTTGGAGTTTGGTAATTGTGTACATATCAAGAAAATTTGTTTAGGAGGTGTTTGGTGATAGTAGCTTGGTATTGTTGGGGGTAGGTTGGTTGAATAGGGTAGACACATTATTAGATGGGAGATGTGGGGGGCCACTCCATCCCCACCATTTCAAATTGTGTTAAGGGGAGGAATTTGAATTAGGAGAGGGAACAAGGGAAAAGTAAAAGGTGTTGGCGTGGTGGGGGTTTGTATGATGGGTTGTTTCTTGCTGGGAAAAGAGAAGGTACGGAGAAGAAGTTGCTCAACACGTAAGTCTTGTTATTCTAACTTCTTATTGATAATACTCATTTTTCTTGTTTCATTTTTTCAATATTATAAATAGCAGTGGGTTAAGACGTGTAGAAATCATAAGTTTCCTTGATGAATCATGTATTCATTTTGATTTTTCTCTCCTTGGCTGTATCTGGGGTCATTCCAAAACATTTGCCTCTCCCAAATACCAAGAGCTACTATAGTTTGGTAATGTAAATGGTATCTTTCTCCAGTTATTAAATTTCAGCCTGATTGTTGTAGTATGATGTGTTATAGTAACGTATCTTTTTAATGTGCTTTATGACCTCCCTGTTGGACCTGATATCCTGGTACGGATGGAATCTTGTCCCCTTGGAAATAATTAGTCATACTGGTGTTCTCTTCTTGTTACTTTCTTGGTTTAGATGCCGACCATGATGTTATTTTATAGATAGGGTTGGTACAAGACGTAAATCTGTGAAGTTAAAGTGTTGTATTACGAACTAATTTGTCCGTCTAAATGGAAACATACCAGATTCTTTTTAGAAGCTTTTGTCCTTGCATTGTTTTACTCTTGTTGCAAGTCATCAAGTTAATGTTTCGTTTTAATTGATTGCAGATAGTGTTTGGTTATTGATTTCTTTCATACCAATGCTGAAAAAAGGGATATGGGTGACGTTTTTTTTAACTACGTTTTTTAAACGTCACCATTATTATATTTAACGGCGTTTTATAAACAACCCGAATATTCTTTTAACGCAAAACGGCACCATTTTATAATAGGAGGCGTTTAAAAACGCCTCCGAATGCAGTAGCCACACGCGCCTTTTTCAAACATTACTTTGTATGTAGGCCCTCTCTCAACCCTTAGACGCGTACATCATTTTGAATCTGAGCCCTCTCTCTCTCTCAACCCTCTCTAAGCTCCATCGAAGATTCAATATTCGAAGCTCCATCGAAGTGATTTCGAAGGTCCATCGAAGCGATTTCGAAGCTGCCATTGAAGATTCAGATAGAGATTCAGAAATTCAGAAGCTCAGATCTGAACTCTGACCCCTCGATTACTCGCATTTCAAGCTCAAATCGGTACTCTCTCTCTCTCTCTCTCTCTCTCTCTCTCTCTACATGAAGCTACATAAGTAGAAAGTTTCATTTTCAAGATTTCATAGAAATCATCTACATGAAGCTATATAAACATGATGGAAAATTTGGAGTTATATTTTATGCTAATCTTCTAATCTGGTGCACTTTGCTAATCTGGTGCCTCTTGCTCATCTGTTGCCTCTGTATCTGTGTGCTGCTCTGGTGTACCTTTGCTCTGTTTTGCTGTATATGTGTTCTAGTATGCTGTTACATTGGTGTATCTACAGTTACATTAGTGCTTCTCTAGCACAGCTGCCTTGTTAGCTACTATTTTTTGCTATTTTATTTTTGTGTTTTGTGTTTGGTTGGTGAGAAAAAGTAGGAAAGTATTTACAATAGCTTCAGTATCATCTCCACCAGTAGGACAACTACGTCCTCTAGGTTAAAACTCTGCAATTTAGGCCAATTTGTGAGGAGGTGGTCAAGTGCACAATAACCCTCAGTTAACAAATGCCTCATCACCCCAAAACTACCTTATGGTTAAGAATTCCATCTTTCCTGAAGTATCCATTTGTTGAGTAACTTGATGAAACCTTGACCCAAATGCATTCAATTTTTTTAGACTCATTTTAGCTCAGTAGTTTCAACCTACCTCAGTTGTTTTTATCTTGAACAGCACAATCTTTGTGGCTTTGAAGACTTGAGCTAAAGAGAATATAATCATTCAATATCAGTTTGCAATGGCTTCACTAGGGCATCACCATGCATTGCAACATCTAACACAGAGACCTTGGTCATTATCCTGAACCTAACAGACAACAGAGTCATCCTCAACAAAATATGTCGATTTGTCATCTATTTAAATATTTGTTTTGATAGGTAATTGTCTATTTAAATTATAAAATTGTTTTTCCTACCTTAGTTATAATTACATTTGCAAAATAAAAAAAAAACTCTAGTAATATGAGTAAAATATTATCCTGAACCTAACAGACAACAGAGTCATCCTCAACAAAATATGCCGATTTGTCATCTATTTAAATATTTGTTTTGATAGGTAATTGTCTATTTAAATTATAAAATTGTTTTTCCTACCTTAGTTATAATTACATTTGCAAAATAATAAAAAAAAACTCTAGTGATATGAGTAAAATATGTTTATTAAGCTACGTAGTCCAACATGAACTAGGATACAAATCAGGTGCTTGCTTGTTGAGCAGTTTGACCAAAACTTTTATTTTTTTACTTACTAGATTATATCAACCAACAAATGACTAGATAGAGCGCATGGAAATTACTAACAAAAATGGGCTAAGTTTTATGTGAATTAATGATGAATCATGTATTCATTTTGATTTTCTCTCCTTGGCTGTATCTGGGGTCATTCCAAAACATTTGCCTCTCCCAAATACCATGAGCTACTATAGTTTGGTAATGTAAATGGTATCTTTCTCCAGTTATTAAATTTCAGCCTGATTGTTGTAGTATGATGTGTTATAGTAACGTATCTTTTAATATGCTTTATGACCTCCCTGTTGGACCTGATATCCTGGTACGGTATGGAATCTTGTCCCTTGCTTGGAAATAATTAGTCATACTGGTGTTCTCTTCTTGTTACTTTCTTGGTTTAGATGCCGACCATGATGTTATTTTATAGATAGGTTTGGTACAAGACGTAAATCTGTGAAGTTAAAGTGTTGTATTACGAACTAATTTGTCGTCTAAATGGAAACATACCAGATCTCTTTTTAGAAGCTTTGTCCTTGCATTGTTTTACTCTTGTTGCAAGTCATCAAGTTAATGTTTCGTTTTAATTGATTGCAGATAGTGTTTGGTTATTGATTTCTTTCATACCAATGCTGGAAAAAAGGGATATGGTGACGTTTTTTTAACTACGTTTTTTTAAACGTCACCATTATTAATATTTAACGGCGTTTTATAAACGCCGAATATTCTTTTAACCAAAACGGCACCGTTTTATAATAGGAGGCGTTTAAAAATGCCTCCGAATGCGGTAGCCACACGCGCCTTTTCAAACCTTACTTTGTATCTAGGCCCTCTCTCAACCCTTAGACGCGTACATCATTTTGAATCTGAGCCCTCTCTCTCTCTCAACCCTCTCTAAGCTCCATCGAATATTCAGATATTCGAAGCTCCATCGAAGTGATTTCGAAGGTCCATCGAAGCGATTTCGAAGCTCCATTGAAGATTCAGATAGGGATTCAAAAATTCAGAAGCTCAGATCTGAACTCTGACCCCTCGATTACTCGCATTTCAAGCTCAAATCGGTACTCTCTCTCTCTCTCTCTCTCTACATGAAGCTACATAAGTAGAAAGTTTCATTCTCAAGATTTCATAGAAATCATCTACATGAAGCTATATAACCATGATGGAAAATTTGGAGTTATATTTTATGCTAATCTTCTAATCTGGTGCACTTTGCTAATCTGGTGCCTCTTGCTCATCTGGTGCCTCTGTATCTGTGTGCGGATCTGGTGTACCTTTGCTCTGTTTTGCTGTATATGTGTTCTAGTATGCTGTTACATTAGTGTATCTACAGTTACATTAGTGCTTCTCTAGCACAGCTATCTTGTTAGCTACTATTTTTTGCTATTTTATTTTTGTGTTTTGTGTTTGGTTGGTGAGAAAAAGTAGGAAAGTATTTACAATAGCTTCAGTATCATCTCCACCAGTAGGACAACTACGTCCTCTAGGTTAAAACTCAGTAGTTTAGGCCAATTTGTGAGGAGGTGGTCAAGTGCACAATAACCCTTAGTTAACAAATGCCTCATCACCCCAAAACTACCTTATGGTTAAGAATTCCATCTTTCCTGAAGTATCCATTTGTTGAGTAACTTGATCAAACCTTGACCCAAATGCATTCAATTTTTTTAGACTCATTTTAGCTTAGTAGTTTCAACCTACCTCAGTTGTTTTTATCTTGAACAGCACAATCTTTGTGGCTTTGAAGACTTGAGCTAAAGAGAATATAATCATTCAATATCAGTTTGCAATGGCTTCACTAGGGCATCACCATGCATTGTAACATCTAACACAGAGACCTTGGTTATTATCCTGAACCTAACAGACAACAGAGTCATCCTCAACAAAATATGCCGATTTGTCATCTATTTAAATATTTGTTTTGATAGGTAATTGTCTATTTAAATTATAAAATTGTTTTTCCTACCTTAGTTATAATTACATTTGCAAAATAAAAAAACTCTAGTGATATGAGTAAAATATGTTTATTAAGCTACGTAATCCAACATGAACTAGGATACAAATCAGGTGCATGCTTGTTGAGCAGTTTGACCAAAACTTTTATTTTTTTACTTACTAGATTATATCAACCAACAAATGACTAGATAGAGTACATGGAAATTACTAACAAAAATGGGCTAAGTTTTATGTGAATTAAAATCTTAAGGACACTTGATATAATTATGTCAAACTTACAAATTAGAAATTAGTAATTATTCAATTTGCGATTCAATACAAGGCATTTCAATTCATGTTTCGAATCTCGATTTGACGACTATGCTCATAACATTTAATTAAGTCCCAATTTGTAATAAGATTCTCCTTTGTTTGTTGGTGTAATATAAGAACGTCAAGATGTACAACCTTGTTTTGGCACATGAGGTTCATCTCCCATTTGATGATTGCACTTTTAGGCATGAGCCAAAGGCTATTTTAATTACCTATGACGGGTTTGTGTATTTTGAAGTTAGCATTTTAGCAAGGTATCACATAAAATGGAGAAGCATGATTTCATTTTTATTTTATATCCACTTACGTTTTATTTTATTATATTATTAACTATGAAAGGGTTACTTATTCAGTCATATAGAATCAGTATCTCTGTTTACTTGCGTTCTATCTAAATTCATTCTGACAAACAGGATCATTTTGTGCTTGCACTAACATAAAATGTGTCTAGGTTTATCCTGAAGGAACACATTTGATGATTCCCTAGTTTGAAAGGCCTATTGTTTATGATGTTCGTGCACGTCCCAATCTTGTTGAGAGCTCTTCGGGGAGTCACGATCTCCAAATGGTAAGTTTGTTTTACAGATTTTCTTATATTTATCATGCACAAAATAAAATGACAACAAAACTTGCTGGTTTATTTTAGTGACTTTTTCCAGATATGGCATACTTGATCTCTTCATAAATTTAAAAGTTTTTGAACTCTTGATTGAAGCCTGAATAAAAAGAATTACGTGCCTCGAAATAAGGTTTCACTTTTATATGGTAGTCAAGGAGGTTAATTTATGGAAGCATTCTGATCTTTCTAAATCCCTTTTGTAGATTCATCCCCATACCCATCCAGAATCTAATGAAAGATAATACAGAATCATATTATAAAATCCATCCATAACATAATATTTCAAATAGAAATGTATATCCATCCAAGGGATAACTATTATTCCAATTATTTACTGGTAGCTAATAAATATCTTGTTCCAATCAAAGTCCAATATTATCTATGCCCTTGGAACAGTAAACTCAAATTTAAAATTTGAATTAAATTGCCATAATTTAACTATTTTTATCAAAAGTACTGTACGGGAAAGAAATAAACCTTCTCGTATGATCCTGCTGATCAAGTTTGCGCTCCTCCAAACAATGTTGCTTAGCCACCTAAAAACACAAACGTGAGCTAGCCGGCGGGTGTGTGCCGGAAACCCCTCCGATGCCTAAGTCAGCAACTAGACAATAGACAATAAGCTCTGTGTATTCTACAGTAAGAATTGGGATACCTCTACATAGGTCTGATCATGAGCTTTTATAGACTTTACTTGGCACAATCCTAGAAGGATTCTAACTCTCCCTATGAGAGTCCTCCTAGGAATCACACACCCTACTCACTACCAACCAAGTGAGATGGTTTACACAATCCTAGTAGGACTCTAACTCTCCTTAGCAAAGTCCTCTTAGGAGTCACACTCCTACTCACTACCAACCAAGTGAGATAGTTTACATAATCCCAGTAGGACTCTAACTCTCCTTAGCAGAGTCCTACTAGGAGTCTCATCACTGCAAGCCAAGTGAGATGGCTGAACCTTTTACCTCGGTTATACATTCCTGCCCGAACTGCTTTATCTCGGTACCCTGCCCTTCGGACCGTGTGATCGAAAGCCGATCTAACGGATGCCACCTTGCCGAGCTATACACAGCTCGGCCCTCGCCATTGATGCTACCTCCTTTTAATAAGCTGCTACAACCACACCGTTACCTCGGTCACACGCTTAAGTAATGATGTAGATGGCGCCCGGCCGAGTTATACCAAGACCGGCCGAGCTATACCAAGCCCGACATCCTTTCTCACTAATACCTCAGCTGACCGCCAGGCCCACTTATTTCGGCTGACATCTTTACCTCAGCTAACATTGCGGTTAGCTAAGTTACTTCGGCTCTGTGATACTTTAAGCACTACTACCAGTCTTGACTTTGAGATGACGCCCTGTAGAGCTGTCGTTTAGCTCGGTCCTCTTTATACCGATACCTCGGTCCATAGTTCGGCCCAAACCCAAAATATGAGATGTCTTCTTGGCCTAAGACCGAGCTACACCAGCCCTTATCGCGGTCCAACTCCCAAAGAAGACTCTTCCCCGACTCTACTATAATGCCCCGATATTTTAACCCGTTTTATAATTACTGATCTTTTATTAATCTCCAATTTCAAAATGTGAAGAAAGAGTTTAAGAAAATTAATTAAAGTAAAATGAGAATATTAACATTATACAATAATTCTGAACGACCTCCCCTCCATAGGCCCATGTAAAATGCATATAATTAAACAAACAGAGTATCCGATCCATATCAATAAAAAAACAAAACATCTCATCCATCATACAAATCAAAACATAAACTGAAAATGTATTCACAACCAAAATGATACTAACCTTAATCATGCAATCCTACACTCGTCCTGTAACTCGAAAAGAACTGATTTAAACTAGTTATACTCCAGAAAATGTCACAACTGAACACCGTCCAATCCGTCGTCTTCACTCCAAAATCACTAACCTCCAGCCAACCTCTAAGTTGGTTATTCCGGCCAACCTAGAGTAAAGTGTTTGGTTATTCCGACCAAACGTCCTGCAGCCTGAATCCTTATCCTGGGCTTAGGAGGGGTGTTGGTTTTTCCAGCCAACCTCTAAGTTGGTTATTCCGGCCAACCTAGAGTAAAGTGTTTGGTTATTCCGACCAAACGTCCTGCAGCCTGAATCCTTATCCTGGGCTTAGGAGGGGTGTTGGTTTTTCCAGCCAACCTCTAAGTTGGTTATTCCGGCCAACCTAGAGTAAAGTGTTTGGTTATTCCGACCAAACGTCCTGCAGCCTGAATCCTTATCCTGGGCTTAGGAGGGGTGTTGGTTTTTCCAGCCAACCTCTAAGTTGGTTATTCCGGCCAACCTAGAGTAAAGTGTTTGGTTATTCCGACCAAACGTCCTGCAGCCTGAATCCTTATCCTGGGCTTAGGAGGGGTGTTGGTTTTTCCAGCCAACCTCTAAGTTGGTTATTCCGGCCAACCTAGAGTAAAGTGTTTGGTTATTCCGACCAAACGTCCTGCAGCCTGAATCCTTATCCTGGGCTTAGGAGGGGTGTTGGTTTTTCCAGCCAACCTCTAAGTTGGTTATTCCGGCCAACCTAGAGTAAAGTGTTTGGTTATTCCGACCAAACGTCCTGCAGCCTGAATCCTTATCCTGGGCTTAGGAGGGGTGTTGGTTTTTCCAGCCAACCTCTAAGTTGGTTATTCCGGCCAACCTAGAGTAAAGTGTTTGGTTATTCCGACCAAACGTCCTGCAGCCTGAATCCTTATCCTGGGCTTAGGAGGGGTGTTGGTTTTTCCAGCCAACCTCTAAGTTGGTTATTCCGGCCATCCTAGAGTAAAGTGTTTGGTTTTTTCAGCCAAACGTCTTGCAGTCTGGATCCTTATCCTGGGCTTAGGAGGGGTGTTGGTTTTTCCAGCCAACCTCTAAGTTGGTTATTCCGGCCAACCTAGAGTAAAGTGTTTGGTTATTCCGATCAAACGTCCTGCAGCCTGGATCCTTATCCTGGGCTTAGGAGGGGTAAATGTTTGGCCATTCTTGCCAAGCTTCTTGGTTGCCCCCCAGCCAGGCAAAGACTTTTGCGCTTGGTTAGTCTTTCTTGTCAACCGTGCTAACTTTTGCCGAAAGTGTTCTGTCCGATATCGCTGTTTGTATCGAACTCTACCTTGGTGTGCATCCCATCTTCCTCTACCAAGATGTGCTGGTGCACTCGCTCCATCAGGGCTTCCATAGTAAAAGGTGGCGTCATTGTTATTGATTCCCTCAATTTATGACCCACTAACAGACCTTGCTTGTACTGTGCAACAGCTAGGTTTGTAGGACAATCTGTTACTTGGTTGAAGGTCTCCCAATACCGATTGTCATAAGACTTCAACGTTTCCTTCTCGCCCATGCTGATGGAGAGAAGCTGGTCAATCTCCACTGGCGTCTTGGTGTTTGTTCTGAATCTGGTTACAAATGCCCCCATTAGTTGTGCCCATGAGGCTATACTACCTTCTGGTAACCTTTCAAACCATACTAAACCCATGTCGCCAAGGCTGGATGGAAACATGATACACATTAAGGGCTCGTTTCGTCGATACACGGCCATAACCTGGCGAAAGTGGCTTAAGTGTATGTAGGGGTCTGACTCCCCCTCATAAGTTATGAATTTAGGCTGATGGAAGCCTAAGGGTAATGGTGCGTCCTCAATTGTCGGGATGAACGGTGAGCTCTGCAACCTTGCTAATGCTTTGTCTGCTGGTTCATAGGCGAGGCGTGGTTCTGGAATTCCAACCTCGACACTCCTATGAGTTGTAGGAGCCAATCGTTGTAGTGCAGAGACTCTGCGGGGGTCACGAGCCTGACTGTCTTCTCTCCTTCGAGCCCTTTCAGTCTTCTTTCTAACATCATACCACACGCTTTACCGGTCACAAGCTGGAAGGAACGCGTAACCTTTATACATTTCATTAACCCACAAGCTTTACCGGGTGCTACTCCGAAGGAAGGTGGAGCCTTTATTAAGCACCACGCTTTGTCGGCTCAAATACGGCATGAAACGGACCCCAAGGCAACATTATAATCCATCAATTTTTTAAGTCATTGCTCGTTATGAATTGCGGGCAAAGCCAACACATTCATTTATCATTTCCATTACTTATTAGCTCAAGAACACGTACTCATTATTTTCCACCATTCTCTAGTATTCATCAAGTCATTTCTTGTTACAATGCCAACAAAACCAACAATAACATTCATTATTTTTATCACAAAATTCATCCACTAAGAGCATTTGGCGCATTTTTAGAAGCATTCTCAATTCTTATATTTCAATGGTCTTTTAACTTTTCCACAAAATTATCAAATCTTCATACTCAATTTCATAACACAATAATCATCATAAATTATCCCCAATTAATTGATTTAAATACTCATCTTAATTTCTTCAAAATAACCTTTCTATACAATAGTTATTTTCTAACCATTATTCATCATTATCTATTCTCATCTCTACAAAACATAAACTTAATTTCATAAATCAAATGTCAATTGAAGCTTTCTTCGTAATATAGATTTCATAACTAGGGTTAAACATAAATTAGGGCTTTTTACTATTTGACACAAAACCACATTCTCATAACCCAAACATTTTATATTTCACTTAAATCATCAATTCAATTCCATAAATTAAAAACAAGACTCTCAAAGGGAGAGTTGGAATCCTACTAGGATTGTGCCAAAGTAAAGTCTATAAAAGCTCATAACTAGACCTATGTACAGGTATCCCAATTCTTACTCTAGAATACACAGAGCTTATTGTCTATTGTCTAGTTGCTGACTTAGGCATCGGAGGGGTTTCCGGCACACACCCGCCGGCTAGCTCACATTTGTGTTTTCAGGTGGCAAACCAACGTTGTTTGGAGGAGTGCAAACTTGATCAACAGGATCATACGAGAAGGTTTATTTGTACGGGAAAGAAATAAACCTTCTCATATGATCCTGTTGATCAAGTTTGCATTCCTCCAAACAACGTTGCTTTGCCACCTGAAAACACAAATGTGAGCTAGCTGGCGGGTGTGTGCTGGAAGCCCCTCCGATGCCTAAGTCAGCAACTAGACAATAGACAATAAGCTCTGTGTATTCTAGAGTAAGAATTGGGATACCTGTACATAGGTTTGGTTATGAGCTTTTATAGACTTTACTTTGGCACAATCCTAGTAGGATTCCAACTCTCCCTATGAGAGTCCTCCTAGGAATCACACACCCTACTTACTACCAACCAAGTGAGATGGTTTTTCATAATCCTAGTAGAACTATACTCTCCTTAGCAGAGTCCTCCTAGGAGTCATACTCCTACTCACTACCAACCAAGTGAGATGGTTTACACAATCCCAGTAGGACTCTAACTCTCCTTAGCAGAGTCCTCTTAGGAGTCTCATCACTGCAAGCCAAGTGAGATAGCTGAACCTTTTACCTCGGTTATACATTCCTGCCCGAACTGATTTATCTCGGTCCCCTGCCCTTCGGACCGTGTGATCGAAAGCCGATCTAACGGATGCCACCCTACCGAGCTATACATAGCTCGGCCCTCGCCATTGAGGCTACCTCTTAATAAGCTGCTGTAACCACACCGAGCTAAGTTACCTCGGTCACACGCTTAAGTAATGATGTAGATGGCGCCCGGCCGAGTTATACCAAGACCGACCGAGCTATACTAAGCCCGAAATCCTTTCTCACCAATACCTCGGCTAACCACCAGGTCCACTTATTTCGGCTGACATCTTTACCTCGGCTAACATTGCGGTCAGCCAAGTTACTTCGGCTCTGTGATACTTTAAGCACTACTACCAGTCTTGACTTCGAGATGACACCCTGCAGAGTTATCGTTTAGCTCGGTCCTCTTTCTACCGATACCTCGGTCCATAGTTTGGCCCAAACCTAAAATATGAGCCCACTTATTTCGGCTGACATCTTTACCTCGGCTAACATTGCGAACAGCCAAGTTACTTCGGCTCTGTGATACTTTAAGCACTACTATCAGTCTTGACTTCAAGATGACGCCCTACAGAGCTATCGTTTAGCTCGGTCCTCTTTCTACCGATACCTCGGTCCATAGTTCGGCCCAAACCCAAAATATGAGATGTCTTCTTGGCCTAAGACCAAGCTACACCAGCCCTTACCTCGGCCCATTACGCGGTCCAACTCCCAAAGAAGACTCTTCCTAGCTCGGCCCAAATTGTTTATAAATTACTCTCTCAATATGTATATTTATCGATTCTCTCATGTACATACACGTATCTGTATAAACACCGATCAATAATGGAGTAGAGCTTCTTCGATTTGATCTATTTTCTACACTGCCCAGGCCTCGCCGAGACATTCCTTGACGTTTTGCTCTCCTCAGTCCCGATTTGGCTTGCTGTCATGATCGGCCTTGTTATTGGCTAGTCCTGGTGCCCTAGGTGGACCGGTCTGCTCTATCTTGGTCACCGCTCCAAGCTCCGGTTCACTTGGACCGAGCCACCGGGGTTCGGGGCTTGGTGGTTCTGGCTCGCCTTCACGGCATTTTCGGTTGGTCAGAGACTTTGGTCCAGGTTCATTTGGAAGGGAAAGGACGGTTCTCTGGCCACAGCGGTAGCGGCAGCACAGCTGGTCAAAAGTGGCAGTGACGTCTGGTGAGAACGGTTTTGAAATTTGGTTTTTCATTTATCGAATGGTTTATTAATGACTTCATTTATATATGCATATGTGTTTGTGTATTTGTTATGAGATTTATATATGCATATGTGTTTGTGTATCTGTTATGAGATTTAATTTAGGGTTTTTGATTGAAGGCTTCTTGGTGATTGTATGCAATTTGATGTCTTCAATTGATTAGGGACGGTTCTCTGAAACCTTATTTGTCAACTAAATCTATGATAATTATGTGATTAGGGCTTTTATGTTTCTAAACTTGGCATGAATTTATTTGTAAAGTATGCAGGGAACAGTGTGGTCTACGGTGTGTGGCTGTTATACGAGGTTATGTCGTTGAAATAGTTGGAATTTTTGGATAATGTGTGTCGGTTTGTGGCATTCGTAGTTAAGGTAACAATTTTGTCATGGCGTTACTAGCTTCGTAGTATGCCCTTAGATTTTCTGTTTTATGTATGGAACAATGTAGTTGACGTATTGATTTATGATTGTGTTGCCGACATTCATCATTGGTTACGGTGTTAGCTGATATAGTGGTCCACTTAACGTGTTGTAATGCCGGCGCTAGATGAGTCATAGAGTTTGCTAATTTTACTTTCTATTGGTTAATATATTTTGGGAAAATTTTGTTTTTTGCAGTCAGGGTTTTGTGTGTCTTTTTGAGTTCTTGGCAGCCTTTCATGTGTTAGGTTTATGTGTACGGTTATTTTAGTAATCCAGTTGCGGTATGCCACTGACAATGAGTTACTCCATTTATAATAATATGGTATCTTTGAAAATCCAAACATGTGGAATGACACTTGGTATTATTTAAAAATAAAAAATAAAAAATTGAGGACTAATCTACTAGAAGGAAATTGCCAATTATCACATCTTGGTTGTGTTTGAAAATTTAAACTATATTGAACCACAAAGTGGAGGGTCACTTCGTTATGTTGTGGTTGCAAAGTTTCGAAAGTGTCTCCAAGTCATGTTTTCTCACTAATTAGTATTGACAGAAACAGATGGTTGGGACACCTAACTTAATCTTTACGAAGTCTAGTTAGGGATATATAAAACATTGGCTTTGTGGTTTAGGGAGATTGAGGTTGTCTATATTTGTAAGAAGCTACTGCATGCACGGTAGAAGACATTTACCTAAGCCTATCATTTTGGGACCTTTCTAACTTAGGGTTGGTTTGGGATGTTTTAAAAAAGTGTACTTTTTGACTTATTGGCTTATATGGGTTGGGTTTGGGTTGGGTTTGATGTGATGTGTTAGAGAGGTGTACTCAAAGTATTGGTCTACTTCAAAAATCCAAAGACCTGT
>NW_021024669.1:1875080-1896060 GCF_004153795.1 Camellia sinensis | reverse complement strand
GTGTTTTTTTTTTTTTTTTTTTTTTTTTTTTTTTTTTTTTGTGTGTGAGAGAGAGAGAAAGAGAGACATAAGACTCTTTACCGATTATCGGTAATTTATTTTCATGAGCTCAAGATGATAGAAAAATGCAAAAAAAATGAAGAAAAAGAAATAAAAATCTTGAAAAGATTGAAGAAAAAAAAGGGAAAAGAAATGAAAAGAAAAGAAGAACAAAGCTCGCAAGGTCGAAAACCCGCAACGGGCGCCTTGGCAAAAGTTAGAGCCTAAAAAGGAGAGGTTAATACCCGAGTGTACCTTAACCCCGAACTACGTGAGGCTTGATTCCTATCTTTGGGATACGTAGGCAACTTCATTCTGAAGTCCAGCCGTAAAACAATTCGATTGTGTCCATATAACGGTTTTGATCATCTTTGCCTTCTATGTATCCGAGAGTCGGGTTGTGTTCGTCACTCTGAGGACTGCCTACAATGCGCTACGGTGTCATCCAAACAAGGGGCAACTTTCCGTTGCCATTCAATGCGCTGCGGTGTCATCCAAACAAGGGGCAACTTTCCGTTGCCATTCAATACACCGCGATGTTATTCAAACAAGGGGCAACTTTCCGTTGCCATTCAATGCGCTGTGATGCCATTCAAACAAGGGGTAACTTTCCGTTGCCATTCAATGCGCTGCAGTGCCGTTCAAACAAGAGGCAACTTTCCGTTGCCATGCAGTTCCCCTCAAGCAAGGGGCAATCTTCCTTCGAATCCGAGGTTGTACATCTCGAGAGTAGGTTCCATGCTCGTTGAGCAGTGGTCGTTTGCAAAAATAGTTTTTGAGAATTTTTACTGAGGTTGACTAACCTTTTTGAAAAAGTATTCCATTTTCAAAATTGGACCATTTCTTGGACCCAAAAGAGGAAAATTTTCAGTGCTCATAGCCTGACTTGCATGATTTCAAATAAAAAATTGAACAAGCGTGTTAATCTAACTCTCATTTTGGTCAAAATTTTTTTAGGAGAAAACTAAGACAAGAATGGTCAAAATGATGAACTAGGGGCACAGTCGAGTCAGGTGTTCTGTCTTTTCCCCTTTGTCAAAATACTTGCCAGAAAAAGCACTCTACTTGCCAGAAAGGACACTCTACCCGCCAAAAAAGGGGATAACTGAAGTTAACAACAAAGGGTTGAAAGCTCTTTCATCCTCCAAGCAGCGAGCTATCAAGCCGAGTGCGAAGCACGAATTGGAATGGATCGAGATGCCCCATTCCCTCATCCGGCGCATCGACAGATGTCATCGAAGGAAATAGCCGCGAGTTGATTATGTTGGGTGTGAGCCGGCAACTTCCTGTTCATCCATCAACCACCCAGGGGAGGGATAAAAAATGAGAGATTAAAGAACAGAGAGATGTGCGCTGAGAGAAAAAGTGAGGAAAAGGGCTTTTTCAGCAAAAACAGAGCTTGAGGGCCGAGTGATGTGAGAATCACAATTGAGAAAGGGTGGGAAACAATACCCGAAGAAACTGGCTCCTCGCGTACTGAGAGGTCTCTCGTCTTTGTAACACGTCTGTGTGTCATGTCTTTTGTTTTTGTTTGTCTCGATTCTGGCTTTGAGTCGTTCCGAGTGTGTCTCAATGCGTTTAGGTTGTTTACCTTTTCTTTTCCATTGTTCAAATCTTTTTCGCTGTGTTCAGTCGCAGGCTCAATGCCCAGTTAAGAACACATTTCTTAATTTCAAAAAAAAATCTTGTGCTCAGAGTGCCGTGTCATTCTCCACATTTGTGCAAAACAAGATTTTGTGCTTTAAAAAAAAACGCAGGGTTCAACCCGAAGAAGGAGATACATTGGTCAATATTTATATTACCTTCTGCATGTTAGAGACTTGATAAGCACTGACAACAAGCTGGGGTGTACATGTAGTTCTCCACCCCCACCTTGACATAAGTGGTTTGCCCAAATGAGGGCCTCAATACCTGCCCTTAATAGCAATGTTGCTTTCCAACTCTGAAGCTTAGTTTGGATTGTAATTAAATTCTCTCTTTCTCTCTCTCTTTGGAGACTAATCTTTGATATTTTGGTTTCAGGTATTTTTTTTTTCTTCCTATTTTTTATTAATTTGTCAGACCCTAAGTATTAAGTCAGTGTGGGCTGCGTGTTCACCTTCAATTCGAGCTGTGTGTTCGGAAAATCAGAGTTTGGGCTGCGTGTTCAACTTTCAATCAGTGTGGGCTGCGTGTTCACCTTCAATTCGAGCTGCGTGTTCGGAAAATCAGAGTTTGGGCTGCGTGTTCAACTTTCAATCAGTGTGGGCTGCGTGTTCACCTTCAATTCGAGCTGCGTGTTCGAAAAATCAGAGTTTGGGCTGCGTGTTCAACTTTCAATCAGTGTGGGCTGCGTGTTCACCTTCAATTCGAGCTGCGTGTTCAGAAGATCAGAGTTTGGGCTGCGTGTTCAACTTTCAATCAGTGTGGACTGCGTGTTCACCTTCAATCTGGACTGCGTGTTCAGAAAATCAGAGTTTAGGCTGCTTGTTCAACTTTCAATCAGTGTGGGCTGCGTGTTCACCATCAATTCGAGCTGTGTGTTCGAAAAATCAGAGTTTGGGCTGCGTGTTCAACTTTCAATCAATGTGGGCTGCGTGTTCACCTTCAATCTGCGCTGCGTGTTCAAAAAATCAGAGTTTAGGGCTGCGTGTTCTACTCTCAATCAATTTGGGCTGCGTGTTCACCATCAATTCGAGCTGCGTGTTCGGAAAATCAGAGTATAGGGCTGCGTGTTCTACTCTCAATCAATCTGGGCTGCGTGTTCAGGAAATTAAAGTTTGGGCTGCGTGTTCAACTTTCAATCAATGTGGGCTGTGTGTTCACCATCAATTCGAGCTGCGTGTTCGGAAAATCAGAGTTTAGGGCTGCGTCTTCTACTCTCAATCAGTGTGGGCTGCGTGTTCACCTTCAATCCGAGCAGCATGTTCGAAAAATTAGAGTTTGGGCTGCGTGTTCAACTCTCAATCAGTGTGGGCTGCGTGTTCACCTTCAATTCGAGCTGCGTGTTCGGAAAATCAGAGTTTGGGCTGCGTGATCAACTTCAATCAGGACTGCGTGTTCAGAAAATCAGAGTTTGGGCTGCGTGTTCAACTTTCAATCAGTGTGGGCTGCGTGTTCACCATCAATTCGATCTGCGGTGTTCGAAAAATCAGAGTTTGGGCTGCGTGTTCAACTCTCACTCAATGTGGGCTGCGTGTTCACCTTCAAGCTGGGCTGCGTGTTCAGAAAATCAGAGTTTAGGGCTGCGTGTTCTACTCTCAATCAATGTAGGCTGCGTGTTCACCATCAATTCGAGCTGCGTGTTCGGAAAATCAGAGTTTAGGGCTGCGTGTTCTACTCTCAATCAATCTGGGCTGTGTGGCTGTGTGTTCGGAAAATCAGAGTTTGGGCTGCGTGTTCAACTTTCAATCAGTGTGGGCTGCGTGTTCACCTTTAATTCGAGCTGTGTGTTCGGAAAATCAGAGTTTGGGCTGCGTGTTCAACTTTCAATCAGTGTGGGCTGCGTGTTCACCTTTAATTCGAGCTGTGTGTTCGGAAAATCAGAGTTTGGGCTGCGTGTTCAACTTTCAATCAGTGTGGGCTGCGTGTTCACCTTCAATTCGAGCTGCGTGTTCAGAAAATCAGAGTTTGGGCTGCGTGTTCAACTTTCAATCAGTGTGGACTGCGTGTTCAGAAAATCAGAGTTTGGGCTACGTGTTCAACTTTCAATCAGTGTGGGCAGCGTGTTCACCATCAATTCGAGCTGGGTGTTCGGAAAATCAGAGTTTGGGCTGCGTGTTCAACTCTCAATCAATGTGGGCTGCGTGTTCACCTTCAATCTGCGCTGCTTGTTCAAAAAATCAGAGTTTATGGCTGCGTGTTCTACTCTCAATCAATGTAGGCTACGTGTTCACCATCAATTCGAGCTGCGTGTTCGGAAAATCAGAGTTTAGGGCTGCGTGTTCTACTCTCAATCAATCTGGGCTACGTGTTCAGGAAATCAGAGTTTGGGCTGCGTGTTCAACTTTCAATCAGTGTGGGCTGCGTGTTCACCTTCAATTCGAGCTGCGGGTTCGGAAAATCAGAGTTTGGGCTGCGTGTTCAACTCTCAATCAATGTGGGCTGCGTGTTAACCATCAATCTGGGCTGCGTGTTCAGAAAATCAGAGTTAGGGCTGCGTGTTCAACTCTCAATTAATGTGGGCTGCGTGTTCACCATCAATATGAGCTGCGTGTTCAGAAAATCAGAGTTTAGGGCTGCGTGTTCTACTCTCAATCAATGTGGGCTGCATGTTCACCTTCAATTCGGGTTGCGTGTTCAACTTTCAATCAATGTGGGCTGCGTGTTCACCTTCAATTCGGGTTGTGTGTTCACCTTCAATTCGAGCTGCGTGTTCGGAAAATCGGAGTTTAGGGCTGCGTGTTCTACTCTCAATCAATCTGGGCTGTGTGTTCAGGAAATTAAAGTTTGGGCTGCGTGTTCAACTTTCAATCAATGTGGGCTGTGTGTTCACCATCAATTCGAGCTGCGTGTTCGGAAAATCAGAGTTTAGGGCTGCGTGTTCTACTCTCAATCAATGTGGGCTGCGTGTTCACCATCAATCTGGGCTGCGTGTTCAGAAAATCAGAGTTTGGGCTGTGTGTTCAACTCTCAATCAATGTGGGCTGTGTGTTCACCTTCAATCTGGACTGCGTGTTCAGGAAATTAAAGTTTGGGCTGCGTGTTCAACTTTCAATCAATGTGGGCTGTGTGTTCACCATCAATTCGAGCTGCGTGTTCGGAAAATCAGAGTTTAGGGCTGCGTGTTCGGAAAATCAGAGTTTAGGGCTCCGTGTTCTACTCTCAATCCATGTGGGCTGCGTGTTCACCTTCAATCTGGACTGCGTGTTCAGGAAATTAAAATTTGGACTGTGTGTTCAGAGAATCAGTGTTTGGGCTGCGTGTCCAAACTCTCAATCAGTATGGGCTACGTGATCACGACAAAGAGTATGAGCTGCATGTTCAGAAATTCAAGTGCTTGAGTTGTGTGTTCAAAAATGCAAACCGAAATGAGCTGTGTGCTCAGAGTCGAGCTGTGTGCCCGAAAACGAGCTGTGTGCCCAAAATAAGCTGTGTGCCCGAAAGAGCTGTGCGTCCAGATTAAACAGAGTGTTGTGTTGTGAGCTGTGCGCCAATTGAATGGAATGCTATGTCGTAAGCTGTGTGCTAAGCCTTGCATTGTGCATGCATCTCCTCGCGCTATTTCGCGCACCGCAATCGCACCGTCCTGTGTACTCTCCTCGGTCTAGGAGACCGTAAATCCTCTAAAGGTGCAATTCCTTTGGTGTTTGTCGTGCCCGAACGACTTCTGGTGGTCTGGTATAGCCACCTGCCTGTGTTCGCGGTGAGTTCCTAGGAGACCAACTCAGACGGTGGAAACTAGAGTTCGAACGGCTTATGCCTAGAACGCAAAGGTTCGGGATTTTCGAGACTAAAGTCTGGTTTAAATACCCAGGGGTATATCCTCGGCTTGAAATCTGTATGGCAGCCCCATAGATTGAGATAGCATCTGTATGCACCTCAATTCTGGATACTGATCCAACCTAGTCTGTCACCCTGTTGGAGAATAGGGAAAGCTGCGACCATAGTCAGGGAGAAAAGTAGTACCTGTGGTTCAACTAAGAAGAAGCGGGAGATCCCCAGCACCATCAGGCACGACATTGTATGTACGGTTCATTTGAGGCTGGTGTGACCAGACGAATCGCGCAGGTATCGTATCTTCTCCGTGTGAGACGCGACGAGAATTGAGCAATTCTCTGCATTCTTAACTGCATGAAATGTAGTTGTCGCTTTGCATTCTTGCTTAAAACTGTTGCATCTATTTGCAGATACTTGCTTCATTACAGCTTGCTGCATTTGCATGACCATTGAGTTACCTCCGGCTCTGTGCATATCGCTTTGCATTTTGCCCCCTTTGCCTGCGGGCATGCCTGCGGGTACATCTTTGTCTATCTTGTCTATTTGTCTAAGTCTTCGGCCTTATCAAAAATGGGTCGTCTCTGGGCTTTGACATTCACTCCCGTCACTTGTGACTTCTGAGTTCTGTCAAAGAGGGGCAACTGTAGACACCCCATTTTTGACCGACCTCAAGACTCAGACGTTACCGGTTGAGCGCTTGGTGATGTTGCATAATGTGCTCGTTCAGAAGTTTCAGAGTCGCAGCCGTGAGCCCTACCTCCAGGCTTCCGAACCCTCTTCTGTGCCTTGCCTTGGCTTGCGAACCAGGCTCGGTTTTCTCTGTTTCTTTTCCTGAGGGGAGGGAGAGGTCCTGTAGACCATCTCTCAGTGGCCGTGGGCTACATTTGGTGGCCGTAGGCCATTTTGCCCATTTCGGAGCCCGGTTTCCGATTTTTCGAGACCGTTGGCCGTGTGCCTCAGTTCGGGACCGCTTAACCATCTCCGTTTGCTCTAAATTTTGGCATATATCTTATTTACTCCCTTTCAAGGGACACTGGGGTCTGAGAAACCCACTTCGTGGCCGTACGCCACTTTCGGTGCTTAACAGCCCGTTTTCGGGACCCCGAACTGCGTGTTTTGGTCCCCCAGCATTCGTTTTACATCGGTTTTTGTTCATTTTTGGCAGGTACCTTTGTTTTATCACCAGGAAGACCGTAGAAGGGTGGGAGGCCAGCAATTGTCTCAACAACTAGTTTTTACTTCACCGGCGCCCTCCGACGCCCGTTTTTCTCACTTCCGAGCTAATGTTGAACAACCTGGGCCCTTTTTCTTGAACTTTGGACCACATATTTGTGATGTACACACATAGGAGGACCCTAAAAGTTGGTGGCCGGCCACTAATGTTGCTTGACCCTTTTGAACCCCTCCTTCCGAGCTAATGTTGAACACCCTTGGGTCACTTTCTTGAACTTTTAGCCACATATTTGTGATGTACACACATGGGAGGACCCTTAAAGTTGGTGGCCGGCCAGTAATTCTTCCTGACCCTTTTGACCCCCTCCTAAAAATGGCTTGTTGTCCCTCCTGTTTTACAGTTTCCAAATTCCAACCACAGGGTTGTGTTGAGGGCACCTGGGAGGACACCTTTTTGTGGTGGCCGTCCAGAAAATCAACTTGACCCTTTTGACCCCTAGTCGGCCGGCTAGGGGGGGTGGCCAGCCGGCCACCTTGAGCTCCAAAACCTGGCCGGCCATGATCCTCACAATTTACACTTTACAGCTGTATAACTGTATCCCCCAAAAAAGATCTGTATCCGGGGGATATTTTGTGGGGGAAAGCCTTGGTCCTTTTCCCCCACCCTTTCCTTCCATGTTCCCCCTCCTTTTGGTCCTTATAACCAGCTGCCAACCTTTGTTTTCAGGGTTAGAAAAACTTGCTTCAAGCATAGGCATCCAAACCTCCCTCTATCTCTCTCATTTTCTCAAAAGCTCCTAAGTTCTACCCCTTTCCTTCATCACCACCAAGCACTACCACCACCACTCCATTTCCAGCAACAATGAGGGCTTCTCAGAGGCTAAAGGTGCTGAAACTTGGTCCAAGAAGCAACCAAAGATTGGTCTACAAGGGTGAGTTGTCATTTCCCCCTTTTTTGAGCTTATTTTTGCAACATTTCTTAACCATATATTCTTTTTTCTTTGAGCTCCGGCCATAACTTAAAGTGGCCTTATTTTGAGCTCTTTTTCACTTTTTATTAAGGGCTCAACCCTGTTTGAGCCCCCCATCTTGCACTTGCTTCAATATCTTCCTTAAATGCTATTTTCTTGCATGCTTTGGCAGCCTATTATGCTTCGGTTTTTGGCCTTTTTACAGTACTAAAAATAGTCTTATTTTGGTCCATTCTTTGATAAATGTGGAAATGTGACAACACTATATGCTCTGAAATCATATATGAAATGATGCCGAATCATCCAAACAACACAAGCATAGCATGCTAGGAGGCATAAGGCACAAGGCCACCAAAGGAGACTACACAAGGGGCATGCAACACATGGCACAAATGATTGAACCAATAATGGACAGAGCTCAAATAGGTCAAAACAAGGACCAAAACATGTTGAGATAGGAGTTCACAAGTCTAGACAAGCATGCATACGCATTGGTCCCCAAACAAGGCAAGAATTCACAACCCTTGAAAGCATTCAAAGAGTGAAAAAAAAATGGGAACATGGCAATTCTATATGCTCTGAAATAACATGGTAGATGATGCCAAATCATGCACATGTCACAAATGAAGCATGCTATGGTGCTTCCCAAAATTAGATCTTTTAAACCATGTAGTCCTGTCTTTTTTTATTTTATTTTTATTTTTTTATAGACTCAAAAGTCTCATTTCAATGTTAATGATCTTGAAGCCCATGAATTCAGTGCATGGCTTGCATTTGTTAGGGGCTAAATGTGGGTTTTAGGTGATGTTGTACTTACCAAATTGACCAAAAGCGTATTGTAGTCTTTTTTGGTTTCCTCCAACGCGATCGAAACGGACGAGTCAAAAATGGAAAGTTCTCGATTTGCAATGTTACAACGATTCATTGCCCTCTCTTGGCCCCTATTTTTGCATGCCATTGTTGCCCTATCTTTGCTTGCTGTTTGGCCATGATTTGTACTGTAAAAATGCTTATTTTGAGGCTGCCTTTCTTCTGTCTTTTCATCTCGTGTACCAATTATGCATGCTTTGTATAGCTGTAGTTCATTCTATGCGCCTAATTTGCATTTCGGGAGAGATTCCATGCATCGGGTGCGTTATCGCCTCATTTCGGGCCTGTTTTCCCCCATATTTCAGTGCTGAATTCCATTAGCATGTTTGCATGTCATTTCCATCCCATTGCCTCAGTTTGCGTGCCCGCGTGCACGCATTTCGAGGCACTTCATTTTCATCCATCGGCCTCTTATGTGAGTGTGACTGAGGCTCTCTCATGTTAGTATAAGTCCATGTTGCATTCTATATGCCATTTCCATGCCATTGCATTGCATATACCATTGCCTCGGTTTGCGTGCCCGTGTGTACGCATTTCGAGGCACTTCATTTTCATCCACTGGTCTCCTGTGTGAGTGTGGCTGAGGCTCTCTCATGTTGGTGTAAGCCCATTATTGCTTTGCGTATGCCATTTCATCCATAGCATTGTGTATGCTCAGTTGTGTATTACCTCGTGCAGCGTGTATGCCATTCCATAACATTGTGTATGTTAGGATTGTATCTTAGTTGCATTTCATGCATGTCATCCATATTGCATCGCGTTCGGGATAGGAGTTAGCCTGGGCCCGGGAAACGAGGTGCATTTCGTACTCTACTCCGAGTGACGGAACGTGTCTCAATTCCCTAGTCACCGACACTCAGGATCATCCATGATGGAGTTAGGTCTCGTCGTGTTTTCATATGCATTCATCCGATATTAAATTGTGCAATTCGACTCCTCGGCCATCATGCCTCGATATGCGTGATTGGTGGCACGGGGATCGAGGCATGCATATATTTGTGAAAATACATTGCTATGCCCCTTTCCTGCTATCTGTTGCAGCAAAATGAAGAATCAGCAACTTTTCGGAGTCTGGCACGCCTTCCAAGAAAAACTGCTAAACAGAGGCTAATTGGGGCATCCCGGTGGATTTCCGCGCAAGGCAGCCCAGACATGCGTCATCCATCGGAAGCAAGGCAGTCCCTGGCTTGCATGCCAGTTTTATTTATTTCCTTAGTTGATTTGTTAATTAATTAGGAATTTGTATATTATTTGGACTGTAATATTTGGACTGTAATATTCTTTCATTCGTGACTGTATATTTATTCGGACCCTCTGCGCGAGGGCATAACTGTAATAAGTGTACGTGTGTGTGTTGTATGTCTTCCAACCCCACGTTTTTCTCCTTTTATTTATCCGTTTTTGATGTTAGATTAGGGCACGTTTAAATTAGCATACAGTATGACAGCATGTTTGCATCATTCATCTGTTTTGCATGCACCGGGCTCGGCGCATCATACTAACTGCATTTGTATTTCAATTCCAAATTGAATACATGTTAGTTGTAGCATTCCATATGCCATGTTTAGAATAGTCGAGCCTGCTATAGTTTGCATTCTTGCATGTGTTGCATTAGGCATCTCTGTATACTTAGGATTCATGCATGATTTCTAATGTAGTTTCTATTTTGGCTTGGAGTACCTGGTAAGTTTTATGCTTTAGCATCCTTGCATGCGTGTGAGTGACTGCCATGAATAGCATGCTTACATGAGGCTAATTGCTTATGTGATATAACTGCCTGAATGCCTGTGGGTGAAGGTTGGGTTACTGAATTGGAATAATTCATCAAATGTTTGTTTTAAGCCACTAGATAGTGGCAAAACCATCTTTCCTAAGCCCACCTGCGGGTGGCAAAATCTGCATTTTAAGCCTACTTGCGAGTAGCAAACCATCTTTCAAATAAACAAGCATGAAATGTTTTGTTCCAATTGGGCGACCCAGTCTATACTTATATGCTGTGTGCATCACATAGTAACCTAGGCTAATAACCGGTTTAAGAACACACAAAGTTTTCAAAAATAGATATCATGGTTAGTAGAGGCCGATCTTTGATCGAGCGAGCGGGGTGCTCACGAAGTGGACCTTCCCCATTGTACCCAAGTTCCCGAGCCGAGGCAACTTTGGTGATGACGGACACGTGGCCTTTGGCACCGAGTCAGGGTTTCCTAAATTTCCCCAAGATAAAATATTTAGGTGGCGACTCTGTATCTGGCAAAGCAGTCCATGTTTGGCACTTCTTTCAAAAATCTGTTTTTTCTCAAAACAATTTGCCGGATTTGGACTCTTTGGTTCAGACTTAGAACCGTGACAAATTTGAGAGTCCTGAGCTGTAGTGACCCCAAAATGAACAGAATGGGAGCTCGTCCCTCCCGGGGCGTTCGGGGACGTCTACAGTCTGCTTCTTCTTTGTAGCTTTGGATTTTTGCAAATCTTACTGTTTCCTTTTTTTTGGCACACATCTCTCTTCTTTTATGCCCATGTGATAACAATTGATTACAATTTTATGGTTGAGGTGAATCTATTGGCATGTCAATTCACATTTCTGGAAATAACTGTGTTGCATGGTGATCTTCACTTCATTGTGAACAGTGAGTGGATCTGCATCTGAATTGCTCAAATTTCTGCCTGCTAAATGCTTTTCAGGTCTTTCCCTGTGTTTCTGCAGCATGTGGCCATTTTTACCATCCACATTGTGTTGCAAAACTGCTCCATCATGGGAGTGCTGCTGAGGCAGAAGAGCTTCAGAAGAAGATTGCTGTTGGGGAATCTTTCACATGTCCTATTCATAAATGCTCTGTTTGCAAACTGGGTGAAAATGAGATGGATCCTGATTTGCAATTTGCTATATGCAGGCGCTGTCCTCAATGCATGAGAAAGTAAGTTAACAATAAAAATATGCAATAATGCAAAAATAAATGACAAAATAAGCTTTCCTCACATATACATAAATATATAGGATTACAGTCATTTTGAATTCTTGGTGATAAGGGTTGTATTGAGCTGGGTTCATTATTATGAGGATACTGACAATGATCTTATATAGTATTTAATATTTCGTTTAATATGGCAACATAGAAGAATCATCTTAACAGCAATTCACACAATTATTCTTTCTCAATTCTTTCCGAATGTGAAATTTTCTTACCAAGTCATTTTTTTATCGGTCGGAAACACATTCCGAGAGGATATGGGGAAGAAAATTTTGTGGGTGAATTATTAATCTAATTTTAACTCTATAATACTTTGAAAGTCTCACTACAAGAAATAAGAGTTTTTGCGACGTTTTTTTAATGGCGTTTTCTTAAATGTCATCTTTATTAATATTTAACGACGTTTTAAAAACGTCGCATATTTATTTAATTAATACGACACCGTTTTATGATCAACGGTGCTTAAAAGCGCCTCCAAATGATGTACATCACACGCGCCTATTTTGAATCTGTGAATAAAGCTTTGTAAACCCTCATGTCTTTAGACATAAACATTGAATCCTCTACACCCTTATCCTCACGTCGCGCCTCTCTCTCAATCCTCTCTAAACCCTTATCCTCACGTCCCCTCTCTCTCAATCCTCTCTAAACCCTTATTTTGAATCTCACATTCAAATATCACAGATTCACCGATTTCGAAGCTTCACTTCCACCACCATCTGCATCGGCGAGGTAGCGAGATTCACCGATTCACCTATTTCACAGATTCACCGATTCAAATCTCACAGATTCACTGATTTCAGATTGATCTGCACCACCACCGCGATTTCGATTCAGATCGGTCTGCACTTTCACCCCGATTTCGATTCTCTCTCAGAGATTCATCTTTGATTTCATCTCAGAGCGATTTCGATTTCTCTCTCTCTTGATTTCAAAGCTCCACCGCCACCACCATCTATGCAAGCTTCCATGGCTTAGCACCTCATCTCCTTATCTCTTCCACTTTGTATATACATATTAATATATGTGTACGGGAAAGAAATAAACCTTCTCGTATGATCCTGCTGATCAAGTTTGCGCTCCTCCAAACAATGTTGCTTAGCCACCTAAAAACACAAACGTGACCTAGCCGGCGGGTGTGTGCCGGAAACCCCTCCGATGCCTAAGTCAGCAACTAGACAATAGACAATAAGCTCTGTGTATTCTACAGTAAGAATTGGGATACCTGTCCATAGGTCTGGTCATGAGCTTTTATAGACTTTACTTGGCACAATCCTAGAAGGATTCCAACTCTCCCTATGAGAGTCCTCCTAGGAATCACATTTCCTACTCACTACCAACCAAGTGAGATAGTTTACATAATCCCAGTAGGACTCTAACTCTCCTTAGCAGAGTCCTACTAGGAGTCTCATCACTGCAAGCCAAGTGAGATGGCTGACCCTTTTACCTCGGTTATACATTCCTGCCCGAACTGCTTTATCTCGGTCCCCTGCCCTTCGGACCGTGTGATCGAAAGCCGATCTAACGGATGCCACCTTGCCGAGCTATACGCAGCTCGGCCCTCGCCATTGATGCTACCTCCTTTTAATAAGCTACTGCAACCACACCGAGCTAAGTTACCTTGGTCACACGCTTAAGTAATGATGTAGATGGCGCCCGGCCGAGTTATACTAAGACCGGCCGAGCTATACCAAGCCCGACATCCTTTCTCACCAATACCTCAGCTGACCGCCAGGCCCACTTATTTCGGCTGACATCTTTACCTCGGCTAACATTGCGGTTAGCTAAGTTACTTCGGCTCTGTGATACTTTAAGCACTACTACCAGTCTTGACTTTGAGATGACGCCCTGTAGAGTTGTCGTTTAGCTCGGTCCTCTTTATACCGATACCTCGGTCCATAGTTCGGCCCAAACCCAAAATATGAGATGTCTTCTTGGCCTAAGACCAAGCTACACCAGCCCTTATCTCGACCCATTACAGAGTCCAATTTTTAAAGAAGACTCTTCCTAGCTCGGCCCAATTTGTTTATAAATTACCCTCTCAATTGCCCCTTAATTCCATCTGCGTAGCATGATTGGGATTATTTTTCCTCCAGCCGAGCTAAGAAGTTGTTCGATTTTACGGCTTGTTCGGTCCCAATAAGCCTTGTCAGTTGCTTAGCATGTCCTTCCACTAATCTGGTACGACGTTATTCCCAGGATACATGGCGTGCCCCTAATATCCTTGTCCTCCTTGTTACCATCGTCATGCCAAAAATTTGAATAGCCCTGATTTTTTGCCTTTAACGTATATAACCTTCGTATATGTTGAGTCGTTCTCTCTGTGTCTTGCCGAACAGACTAACTCGGTTTATACTAACCTTGCCAACCTATTTTGGCTGAGGTAAGTATCATCCTGATCAAAATGTTCAAAAATTCGTTCGTCAAACCTGCCAACCTGCTTTGGCCGAGGTAACCATCACCCTGGCCAAATAGTTCTAAAAATTTTGTTGGTCATACCTGCCAACCTGCTTTGGCCAAGGTAACCATCATCCTGGCCAAAAAGTTCAAAACATTTGTTGGTCATACCTGCCAACCTGCTTTGGCCGAGGTAACCATCATCCCGGCCAAAAAGTTCAAAAAATTTGTTGGTTAAACCTGCCAACTTCCTGCAGCCTAGATCCTCATCTCGGCTTAGGAGAGTTAAATGTTGGTTATTCCTGCCAACCTTCTTCAGCGCGGATCCTTATCTCGGCTTGAAGAAGAGCTAAATGCTTGGCCATTCCTGCCAAACTTCTTGATTGCCCCCAAGTCAGGCAAAGACTTGTTGGTCAAACCTGCCAACTTCCTACAGCCTAGATCCTTATCTCGGCTTAGGAGAAGTGTTGATTTCTCCAGCCAACCTCTAAGTTGGTTAATCCGGCCAACTTAGAGTAAAGTGTTTGGTTATTCCGACCAAACGTCCTGCAGCCTGGATCCTTATCATGGGCTTAGGAGGGATGTTGGTTTTTCCAGCCAACCTCTAAGTTGGTTATTCTGGCCAACCTAGAGTAAAGTGTTTGGTTATTCCGATCAAACGTCCTGCAGCCTGGATCCTTATCCTGGGCTTAGGAGGGGTAAATGTTTGGCCATTCTTTCCAAGCTTCTTGGTTGCCCCCCAGCCAGGCAAAGACTTTTGCGCTTGGTTAGTCTTTCTTGTCAACCGTGCTAACTTTTGCCGAAGGTGTTCTGTCCGATATCGCTGTTTGTATCGAACTCTACCTTGGTGTGCATCCCATCTTCCTCTACCAAGATGTGCTGGTGCACTTTCTCCATCAGGGCTTCCATAGTAAAAGGTGGCATCATTGTTATTGATCCCTCAATTTATGACCCACTAACAGACCTTGCTTGTACTGTGTAATAGCTAGGTTTGTAGGACAATCTGTTACTTGGTTGAATGTCACCCAATACCGATTGTCGTAAGACTTCAACGTTTCTTTCTTGCCCATGCTGATGGAGAGAAGCTGGTCAATCTCCACTGGCGTCTTGGTGTTTGTTCTGAATCTGGTTACAAATGCCTCCATTAGTTGCGCCCATGAGGCTATACTACCTTCTGGTAACCTTTCAAACCATGCTAAACCCATGTCGCCAAGGCTGGACGGAAACATGATACACATTAAGGGCTCGTTTCGTCGATACACGGCCATAACCTGGCGAAAGTGGCTTAAGTGTATGTAGGGGTCTGACTCCCCCTCATAAGTTATGAATTTAGGCTGATGGAAGCCTAAGGGTAATGGTGCGTCCTCAATTGTCGGGATGAACGGTGAGCTCTGCAACCTTGCTAATGCTTTGTCTGCTGGTTCATAGGCAAGGCGTGGTTCTAGAATTCCAACCTCGATACTCCTATGTGTTCTAGGAGCCAATCGTTGTAGTGCGGAGACTCTGCGGGGGTCACGAGCCTGAGTGTCTTCTCTCATTCGAGCCCTTTCAGTCTTCTTTCTCTCAGGTCTGGAGTAGCGTGTCCTGGAAGTCTTTGATTGTGTATCACCCGACCTAAGGCTTCTACTTTCAGTTTGTGGTAGTGTGACTTGTCTGTCATGATCTTCTGAGTGGCAAAAGTGTGTGTTGCCTCTGCTCCCCTCTTTTGTCGCCACCCCTTTGCTTTTTATCTCGCTCTTCATAAACTCTATGTCAGCCGCCATTCTTCTTATTACTTCGTCTTGCTCCCTTACGCGATCTTCGAGAACCTGATGACCCATCTTCCGCCTCTGTCTATCAGGGCTCTGAGAGCGATGTGGACTTCAGCCCTGTCTTCTTCTTGCTTCTCTCCGCGGATTCCTTCGCTGGGGATCTAATTCCGCCATGGGTGGGATAGAAGGTAAACCTTCACGCCTCCCACCCCCTTCCGGAGTTTGCCTATCTATAGCAGATTGCGGCAAGCCTTCATTGTGCGCCATTACTTTCAACTAGAGAGGAAAACTTGATCAAAAGGTTTTGCTCTTTGTGAATTTCCCACAGACGACGCCAATTGTACGGGAAAGAAATAAACTTTCTCGTATGATCCTGTTGATCAAGTTTGTGCTCCTCCAAAAATTGTTGCTTAGCCACCTGAAAACACAAACGTGAGCTAACCGGCGGGTGTATGCCGGAAACCGCTCCGATGCCTAAGTCAGCAACTAGACAATAGACAATAAGTTCTGTGTATTCTAGAGTAAGAATTGGGATACCTGTCCATAGGTCTGGTCATGAGCTTTTATAGACTTTACTTGGCACAATCCTAGAAGGATTCCAACTCTCCCTATGAGAGTCCTCCTAGGAATCACACACCCAACTCACTACCAACCAAGTGAGATGGTTTACACAATCCCAGTAGGACTCTAACTCTCCTTAGCAGGTCCTCCTAGGAGTCACACTCCTACTCACTACCAACCAAGTGAGATAGTTTACTCAATCCCAGTAGGACTCTAACTCTCCTTAGCAGAGTCCTACTAGGAGTCTCATCACTGCAAGCCAAGTGAGATGGCTGAACCTTTTACCTCGGTTATACATTCCTGCCCGAACTGCTTTATCTCGGTCCCTTGCCCTTCGGACCGTGTGATCGAAAGCCGATCTAACGGATGCCACCTTGCCGAGCTATACACAGCTCGGCCCTCGCCATTGATGCTACCTCCTTTTAATAAGCTACTGCAACCACACCGAGCTAAGTTACCTTGGTCACACGCTTAAGTAATGATGTAGATGGCGCCCGGCCGAGTTATACTAAGACCGGCCGAGCTATACCAAGCCCGACATCCTTTCTCACCAATACCTCGGCTAACCACAAGGCCCACTTATTTCGGCTGACATCTTTACCTCGGCTAACATTGCGGTCAGCCAAGTTACTTCTTACCTCGGCTAACATTGTGGTTAGCTAAGTTACTTCGGCTCTGTGATACTTTAAGCACTACTACCAGTCTTGACTTTGAGATGACACCCGGCAGAGTTATTGTTTAGCTCGGTCCTCTTTATACCGATACCTCGGTCCATAGTTCGGCCCAAACCCAAAATATGAGATGTCTTCTTGGCCTAAGACCAAGCTACACCAGCCCTTACCTCGGCCCATTACGCGGTCCAACTCCCAAAGAAGACTCTTCCTAGCTCGGCCCAAATTGTTTATAAATTACTCTCTCAATATGTATATTTATCGATTCTCTCATGTACATACACGTATCTGTATAAACACCGATCAATAATGGAGTAGAGCTTCTTCGATTTGATCTATTTTCTACACTGCCCAGGCCTCACCGAGACATTCTTCGACGTTTTGCTCTCCTCAGTCCCGATTTGGCTCGCTGTCATGATCGGCCTTGTTATTGGCTAGTCCTGGTGCCCTAGGTGGACCGGTCTGCTCTATCTTGGTCACCGCTCCAAGCTCCGGTTCACTTGGACCAAGCCACCGGGGTTCGGGGCTTGGTGGTTCTGGCTCGCCTTCACGGCATTTTCGGTTGGTCAGAGACTTTGGTCCACGTTCATTTGGAAGGGAAAGGACGGTTCTCTGGTGGCAGTGGCAGCACAGCTAGTCAAAAGTGGCGGTGACGTCAGGTGAGAACGGTTTTGAAATTTGGTTTTTCATTTATCGAATGGTTTATTAATGACTTCATTTATATATGCATATGTGTTTGTGTATTTGTTATGAGATTTATATATGCATATGTGTTTGTGTATCTGTTATGAGATTTAATTTAGGGTTTTTGATTGAAGGCTTCTTGGTGATTGTATGCAATTTGATGTCTTCAATTGATTAGGGACGGTTCTCTGAAACCTTATTTGTTAATAATGCAACTAAATCTATGATAATTATGTGATTAGGGCTTTTATGTTTCTAAACTTGGCATGAATTTATTTGTAAAGTATGCAGGGAACAGTGTGGTCTATGGTGTGTGGCTGTTAGACGCGGTTATGTCGTTGAAATAGTTGGAATTTTTGGATAATGTGTGTCGGTTTGTGGCATTCGTAGTTAAGGTAACGATTTTTTCATGGCGTTACTGGCTTCGTAGTATGCCCTTAGGTTTTCTGTTTTATGTATGGAACAATGTAGTTGACGTATTGATTTATGATTGTGTTGCCGACATTCATCATTGGTTATGTTGGTAGCTAATATAGTGGTCCACTTAACGTGTTGCAATGCCAGCACTCGATGAGTCATACAGTTTGCTAATTTTACTTTATATTGGTTAATATATTTTGGGAAAAGTTTGTTTTTTGCAGTCAGGGTTTTTTGTGTCTTTTTGAGTTCTTGGCTGCCTTTCATGTGTTAGGTTTATGTGTACGGTTATTTTAGTAATCCAGTTGCGGTATGCCACTGACAATGAGTTACTCCATTTATAATAATATGGTATCTTTGAAAATCCAAACATGTGGAATGACACTTGGTATTATTTAAAAATAAAAAATAAAAAATTGAGGACTAATCTACTAGAAGGAAATTGCCAATTATCACATCTTGGTTGTGTTTGAAAATTTAAACTATATTGAACCACAAAGTGGAGGGTCACTTCGTTATGTTGTGGTTGCAAAGTTTCGAAAGTGTCTCCAAGTCATGTTTTCTCACTAATTAGTATTGATTGAAACAGATGGTTGGGGCACCTAACTTAATCTTTACGAAGTCTAGTTAGGGATATGTAAAACATTGACTTTGTGGTTTAGGGAGATGGAGGTTGTCTATATTTGTAAGAAGCTACTGCATGCACGGTAGAAGACATTTACCTAAGCCTATCATTTTGGGACCTTTCTTAACTTAGATTAGGAAACAGGGGATTGCTGTGTCCTAAGCAAATTATATATATATATATATATATATTATTTTTTGGATTACCACCAGTTATGTTTTTTGAAATTGCCAATTATCAAGCTTGGCGACCTGATCTTGAGGTACAATTTGACCTTGACTCTGTAAGATGCGAATTTTCTATGTTCTAGAGAAATCTATGGGAATTACTTACATTGATTTTGACCTTTGTTTGATGCATGTATTGTCTTTCAAGTGCTGGAAAAGTGGGCCTAAGTCTTGGCATTTGCATTGTAGTTCAATTACAATTTTTCATTAGTAATAGGAGACATAAATGAGCTGGGCTGCTTTGGTTTTTGTAGAAACTAGAAGTGGTGCACATGTGATGCATGTGATGTAGCTCTCATGTATTTATGTAGAAAATATATTTTGTTTTAAGAGAAGAGAGGCAGATTTTGATGGGAGAGAAAAAGTAATGAGAATGAAACAAGGAAGTGGAAAAAGAGAAAGAAACATGGAGAAAAAAAAAAGAAGAAAGGGAATTGGAGAAGTGATCAATGATATGGAAAAATGTATCTAGCAGGACTATTCTGGCCTTATATTTGTTTAATTTGAAAATATTGACTTGGGATTTTGATGGAAGGCACAAATGTTTGGTCTGGTAGCTGTCCTTGAGTAAAATTATCACCAATGTCTCCCTCTTTGTGAATAATTGAGCCTAGGTATTGAAATTATGTACTCTTGGGGATTTCTTGGCTTCAATACTAACTACCCCTCATTTGTATTTCGGCTTTTAATAAAGATACATCCAATTTATTTAGTTTTCCTTCGTTAGGTGGAAGCAATTAAGAAAATTGCAGACTTTGTCACTCAGTTAAGACTGGTTGGAAAAGGACATGGTATGAATCAAGTTTCAATGTCACTCATCGCTAATCTTGATTTGGTGACACAAACAAAATCCAAATTTGTTTTGGAGAACAGCAAGGTTCATGTATTAAATTCTGATTTCTATAACTTGAGTGGATGTACATAGATACTAAGGGTAGAGGTTTTTTTTTTTTTCTTTTTGTCTTTTTTTTTTTAACTGACCTTCAAGTGTTTTGAATTGCTTGAAGAGTTAGTGTTGCTATTCAGAGAGAACTTCAAACTCGAGTCTGATCGCTCTTGCATACATCTGGAGTTCGATATACTGTTTACTTTTATTTTTGGTTGTGTATGTTGTTTGATTTTTGTTTAGAAATAATCATATAATGTTTTTAGTCAATATATTGAAATAGCAGTAAAGTTTTATCCATATTATTACTAATTTTCAGCTTTATTACAATTATGTTTTTTAGTTAAATCCAATAGAATTAGCACAATCTCAACAAAAAAAAAAAGAAGAAGCTATTAACGGCGTTTTTCCAAAATGCCACTACAGTGTTAACGGTCATATTTTTAAATTAGGAAAAAATCTATCACGGCGTTTTTAAAACGTCACTAAATACTAATGATGTCATTTTACCATTATGTATCACATTTAAACGCCGCCTATACTAATCTAACGACGTTTTCAAAGCGTCATAATGCTATAGCGACAGCCGCGTCTTCAACATTTGATACTAAACGTCGCAAAAAGTATTAGAGGCGTTTTTCACACTTATAGCGGCGTTTTTTAAATGCCGCTAAATGCAAAATTTCCAGCAGTGTCTGTCCAAAATAACACCAATCTGCCTAAAACTTCATTTTGTCCAAATGTCATTTTTTTTTATGTACATGTCATCTATTTGTCTAAATGCCTTTATCTATTACTTATCTATCCAATTTCCCATTTCTTTCCACTTCACAGCCGGCTACCATCTGCCAGTGTCAGCAACTTTCGGGCCAATTTTCTAGTGACTTTGTAGCCTTCGCGACTTTTACTGGCAACTTTTTAACGCTTGTCTTTATCACTAAAACATATTAAATCTTAGACCAAATACCATAAAGGCCCATGGATGTGAAGTTTTTACCAATTAATCCTTTAAATAAGTAAAAATTAGGCTTAGCATGAGAAGATTAGTCCACACTTTGGCCATGTTTGTTTGGCTCTTTGGAAAGGAGGATTTGACTAACAATCCGTGGGACCCATCTAAAGAGTGTTTGGTTGGGGATATGAGTAGAGTTGCAAACAAACCGAGTCGAGCTTTGCTGAGCTGAAGCTCGAGCTCGGCTCATTTACTTATCGAGCTCGTTTATTGAGCTCAAGCTCGACTCAATAAGGAACTAGGTTCGAACTCGACTCGGTTCGTTAATATTGATGAAACTCGAGTTCGGCTCAATTTGATAATTTTTTT
>NW_021024669.1:1828673-1853958 GCF_004153795.1 Camellia sinensis | reverse complement strand
AATGGGGCCGGGGACGGGAAAATTCCTACCATTGGGGAGCGGGGACGGGGAGTGTGATCCCCGGCCCCGGCCCGGCCTGTTGCCATTCCTATTTGTTAGAATGGGCTGGGCCGGATTAGCAGTCCACCAACCTAATCTTTTCAGGGCAAATCTGTCAAGTGGTGTATAAATAGAGACCAACTTCTTTAGTTGTCAATATAGAATTTTTTGGCTTCCAGATTATATAGTCAGTTTGCTCCTATAATTTTCTTCCTGTGTGAGAAAGTACTGCCATTGTCAGTTCGCCAAAACTAACAGTAGATGCTTCTGCGTTAGTCGGTCTAAACTGTCGTATACTGAGAGACAGAAGCCGACGTACCTCAAGTACACACAGTGACGCGACTAATCTATTTTAAGGAGACTGTGGTACCACCCCGGTTTCAGTTTGCTTTCTTTACCATTTTATTGTATTGTGTATTTCTGTGAAATATGGTTGTAATATTCAACATGTTTTTTCTTATTATGTAACATAATTGATGAATCATGCATCTATTTATCTTGTTTAATTTACACAATTTATACAACATATACGTCCTTCATATTTTATTGCATAGATTCCATTCTAAACCCACAATGATATTCTGAACCATTCAACTCTTAAATCTTACAATAAAAACTACTTATACAAAAACTAATTCCATTAAATATTGATGAATAGATAAACAAATTACATTTTATTTATTTAAAATGAATGTTTTAAGTCTAAATTCATTGTTGCTAAATATATAATTTTGTTCACATTTCTAATAATATCTGATAAAATTAATCTTTTGATCAACATTTTTATTACTAAGCTTATAAGATGAACGATTTAAATCATTGTTATGGACTTAGAATGAGACTAACAAAAAAAGAGTACCAAAATAATATAAAGGATAGTGGAATGGATTAAAGACATTTCCTTAATTTATTATTATGGTTTTGGTGCAACAGTTGATGCTGCTACGCTTGGTGCAGCTTTACTACTAGCTTGTGGAGCATAGGGGCAGTCTTTAACCATGTGGGCCACCTTGCCACACCTGTAATAGGCTCCAGATATTTTGTAACAGACCCCTTTGTGCTTCTTGCCACACTCAGAACAGGGTGGTATGAAACCACTTCCTTGGCTGGGGCTAGTTGTTGACCCCGTATTCTGTTTCTTGTTCAACAACGGACATTGTGCCCTGTCTCAGCTGTTCAAATTCAGTTACTTTTCTGTCCCTAATACATTGAGGGAAGTACTTTTCAAAGAAGGCTCCTTTGAATTGAGCCCAAGTCATAACAGTATTGTCATCACGGATAAGCATCCACCACCTTCTAGCTTCTTCTTGCAGAGTAAAGGTGGCCAATAGCACTTTATGTGCTTCGGAGCACAGAAAAACCTCAAACAATTTTTCTGTCTCGAGAACCCATGCTTCAGTTTTTAACAGTTCAAGGCCTCCCTGGAAGGATAGCGGTTTCATTTTGCTGAACTTATGGGTGAGAGCAATTATGTCCTCATCATTGACATTCACATTCTGCTCCGGCTATACCAGAGGAGGAGGTGAGGGTTGTTGATTCTGTTGTTGATCTAGTCTTTCAGTTATTAGTTCCATCATTCTCTCCAGTCTTGCCATTCTTGCCTCAGAGGATGAGAATTCAGATTCATTTGCAGTTCTCGCATTATCTATTTCAGTTATAACAGTTATCAACATAGGCAGTCATTTGTTTAAACAGATTAACACATTAGCATATATTCAGTCATGTCATAGCCACACACTTATCATGCTCATGTAATGCCCTAATCGCTTTTCTAGGACATCCTATAGCTCATTGGGACACGTGTGTGCGGTATAACTCGTGGTAAGTATCGCTCTGATACCACTCTGTCACGACCCAAACCCGCCCCTATGGGTTTAGCACCGTAACCGGCCAGTAATCCGTGATTACCAAAGGCCTGTTTAACAGTAAAACAGGAATACAGAGTACAGGGGCTTGGCGGAAGCCAATATAGTAAATAAACAATGTCCAACGAGCTGTGACAGTCTGTATGCCAAAAAGACTTTCATACACATATACATGAACAGTACAGAACAGTATGTACATATATACAATCATTCAGTTCAGGGACTTAATCCCTATTAAACAGTACAGTAACAGTCTATACAGTTATACAAAACAGATACAGAGACAGACAGGGAAGTTAAAAACACCCCTAAGCTATAACTTGACAGGCTCGGAACCTCGCAGTGAGGCACAGTGGTTGGCTTGACAAAACTGGAGCTTAACCCCGATGCTTCTAGCCACGGTCTGGTGCCTGTACACCTACATATATATATAAGCAGTGAGCTAAAGCCCAGTGAATAACATAATGCGTAAAGAGATTAAGAATGAATGTCCTTACAGTAATGAAAACAGTTCGTTAATTCAGTATATCAGTCATTCAGTCATATGTGGTACATCCATTAGCATAACAGTACAGTAAACAGTAGGTCTTAAAAGACCGAACAGTAAATGATGGCCATCAATCAGTAACAGTAGTGGTTCCAACAAGGGAACCAACAGAGATCTCTGTAACAGTAACAGTAAACAGTAGTTACTAAGGATGCCATAGTACAGTTCAGAATATAGGACATACATTTATTCAATTAACAGTATCAGTTTAGAAAGCGGCACAGTTCAATTGTTCAGAAGATAATCATTTTGAACATATCTTTACACAGTTGTTACTCATAGAATTCTGGGCTACAGTAAAGCTAGAGCGCGTCCCCAGTCGCCAACCCTACACAGTTACAGATTGAACACACGCTAAGCTACACAGTTGGGAAAGATAATAACTTAATCCCAAATTTGCCTCGGTGCGTTCTACATCTATATCCTCATTAAGATATCTTAAACTAAGCCTAAGAATGCCTAGGATGGGATGAGGATGCAAAGATGCATTCAGAAAATATTTTCAGAAAACAGGGGTCACGCTCGAGCGTAGGTTACTCCACTCGAGCAGACATGCAAACAAAGGTTTCCGCTCAAGCGTAGACTTACCCGCTCGAGCGTTCTGCAAAACAGTCAAAAGTGCTGGATAGGTGAAAATCATGCTCGATTGGGCGCTCGACACCTGCTCGAGTATGAGACACAATGTCCCGCTCGAGCGTCAATTATTCCGCTCGAGCGGACTTCAAAACAGTGCAAAGTGTTGGAAGCACGAATTTCACGCTCGAGCGCCAGTCACCCCGCTCGAGCGTGAGTTCAAAATCTGAAATTTCCAGATTTGAACTTCCAAGCTCAAACCAAGTTCAAATGCATTAAAACCAATTCCTTTGGGCCCTTTTCCCTGGAAAACATTTGTAGACACATAGAATAACAAGATTCAAAGCTCAATTTGTAAAATCAAGGCCCAAAAGGAAGATCAATTCAACTCAATTTGAAACCAATTTTCATGAACGTAATTCAAACATAACATGCATGAATTTAAACCATTTCAAAGCTTCAATTTCATACTCTAATGAGCCAATTCTTTCAAAGACAAGATGAAATCATGGACTTAAATACAATATGAACATGCATGTAACATTTTACCAGGAAATCAACTCACAACTCAACAATTCAAACATGCATGCATGGAATGAGCTCCAATTCAACATTATTAGACTAAGACATGACTTAGCTCTGTAGAGGCTCAAGAACCATGCAAGAACAACCTTAAATACATCAATGAAAAGGTAAAATCCTTACCTAAGTCTTGAATCACAAGACTAGAAGCTTAATTAGACAATTGTCCTTCAATTCTTCAAGTTCTCTAAGCCAACTCTCAAGAACACTCACTTCTCTCCCTCTCTCCTTCTTGGTTGGCAATAACAAGGGAAATGGCTGATGAAATGTTTTGTTTACATGTATAACAAGGCTCAAGTATGTTGGCTAAGTGGCCCACTCAATGGTGGCAAAATGGTAATTAAGTCAACTCATGCAATTTAACTCATTTTAATCCAATTTAATCATACCAAATCATATTTTAACTGAATACGCCATAAAATCATATAAATTCTAAGGATCACAAATCATCAATCAATTTCAGATTCGGTCGCCGATAAGGCCTTCAATTCGTAATTTAAACACAAAGGCATGAACAGATAATCAAATAGTCAAGAGATAGACATACAATTAACAGATATACTTAATCAATTCAGTTCCAGATTTCAGTCAGTCAGTTCAGTACTTCAATCAATTCAGTTACCAATCATAATCAGTCTCAGTTTAGCAATAATCAGTGGTTAATCGGTAAACAGTGACGAGTGTTGTTACAAGGTGAACTTGAGTTATGTTGGAAATTGTAGCGTTAGAGAGGTTATGATGATACATATATATTGAAAATTTTATTGCTTGTCTTTGATGGTTTGTGTTATCTACTATGTTGAGATTAGTTTTTGGCCATCGGTGAAGGATGGTGTTGATTGTTATTGAATTGGCCATGTTTATTATATGTTGTTCATTATACTTGCAATTTAGAATGTTGTGGTGATGCTTGAGCAATGTGAAGGGTCTGTTTCCTTTTGGCTTGTGACCGGTAAAGCGTGGCATATCAACATAGGTTCCTCATTCCTTCCAATTTATGCCCAGTGAAGTTTGGTTAGAGGTTCATCATTCCTTCTGGATAATGATCAGTAAAGCATGTCACATTGAGATAGGGTTTGCTTACGTTTCGGCTTGCGCTTAATAAAGCATGTGAATTGTTGGGGCTATATGGAGGTTCTGCTTTTCTTCTGCCTAGCCACCGGTAAAGCGTAGCATATTAAGATAGGTTTCAATACATTCTGGTTAGCACCCGGTAAATCGTGTTATGGATTTGGTGACTTGTTATAGTCGATTTTGTTGTATTGGATTGAAAGGTGCCCAATTGCCCTTCCGTGCCGAGGCCGGTAAATGTAGGAGAATACGAGGATGTTTTATAGTTGAATGACATATGGGAGGTAGATAGTTATGTGATAAGTAATCAATGGATGTAATTCATATGTTTTGGGTTGTTAATGAAATAATGTTCTATTATATGATTTAAAAGAATGATATATTGGTGATAATAAAAAGTATGTTATTTAAGGACTGTTATTCTTTATTAAATATTTTATACATATCTTTTAAAATTAAGTTTGGTTCTGTTCGAACCGTGATTTTTTCATAAAATCCATTAACCGAACCATTTTACGGTTCTTAATATTTCTTAACCGAAACCGAATCAATTCTAAATAGAACAAAACCAAATTGTACGGTTCGGTCTAGTTCTGTCCGGATTACTAGTTTGAACGGATTTTTGAACAACCCTAGTTCTCTCGCTCTTCAATTTCAAAGACCTACATGAGATTAGGGTTCAAATTGAAAATGCCATTAAGCAGGGAATCATTGTAGAGGAAAATGAGCTCATAAGGAAGTTATTCACCCATAGTTCCAATGCTACTACTAGTAGCAGTACAACTGTCAATGCCAAGCCCTCAAAAATCAATACAGTTACGCTAACTGCCAAAACGGCCAATCCTTTGCCAATGCTAGCCCACACACAACCAACTCAACCTAAGCCCACAAAAGAACTTACCATCCTCTCCATATGTCCCTAACTCGGGCCATGAAAGTCTTGGTAGAAAAGGGGTACCTCAAACCCCTTGACCTTCGACTTCTCTCTGATATTCTCCTAGCTAGATATGACTCTATCAAATACTGCGTCTTTCACCAACAACACGGTCATGACACCAATCGTTGCTTTCACCTTCGCCATGAGATTCAAGATCTCATTGACAACAAAACCATAGCTCCACATTAACCACAAAAGCCCAATGTTACTACAAAGGGAATTCAAATTCATCCTTTTGAACTTGAGAATTGAACACTTAGGTGATTTAGAAAACCTTAAATGAGGTGCTTAACTTAAACTAATATCTTTAAGCTACAATTACTTAGTAAATTATCTTTCTTAGAGGATAAAGATTAGTTTGAGTTGAACTTAGCCACTTAAGCTAATAACAAAATTAGTTGACTAAGCTAATTAGTTCCTAGAACAAAAGAGAGATGGATGGAGAAAGACGGAGAGAGTTAGGGAGAAACTTTCTTCTTGAGAGCTACTAGAGAATTTTGGAGAAAAGAAAGAGAAATAAGAAGAAAATCAAAGGAAATTCAAATTCATCCTTTTGGAATTGAGAATTGGACACTTAAGTGATTTAGAAAATCTTAAATGAAGTGCTAAAGTTAAACTAATATCGTTAAGCTAAAAGTACTCAGTAAATTATTTTTCTTAGAGGCTAAACAAGATTAGTTTGAGCTAAACTTACCCACTTAAGCTAATGAAACAATTAATTGCCTATGCTAATTAGTTCCTTGAACAAAAGAGAGAAGGATGGAGAAAGACGAAGAGAGTTAGAGAGAAACTTTCTACTTAAGAGCTAGAAGAGAAAGTTAGAGAAATTAGAAGAAAATCAAAGGGAATTCAAAAACACTAAAATGAAAAGACTACAATTAACGAATCAACCTAATTTTTTTGATAAATAATATACACAAAAAGTTTTACAAAATGAATAATTTAAATCATTGAAATGGTACCCTTAAATGAGGCCCACAGATAAAAAATAACAATCAAGTTTAAATTTAAATTTAAAAGAAATCTAATCATTTTCCTTTAGTTTACCATCATATATAAAACCTTAAATGTTAGGGTAAGAGATAGGCTTGCCCTCGTCCATGTTTTGATCTAGAGGGTTCAGTTTCTACTATTTTGGATCCATTTTGGGGCCTTCTTAATAATCTGAACCAGTCAAATCATAATGCTCGTCAAATAGAACATTCATACAAAAAATTAAATTGATCGAATTTCAAAAACTATACGATTGGATCACATTTCTTAAACAAAAATATGAACGAAAAATATGGTTTTGAAAATATATCCATCTATTTTTTTACACATATATAAATTAACCATGAAACTACCGAAATCCAATAAAATTAATTTTTTGTATGGATGATCTACTCGACAGGTTCCAAAATTTGAGTAGTTTAGATCACCGATACAGGCCCTTTGTGAGCCCAAAACAATGCAAACCGGACCCTCTAGTCAAAAACATGGACTGGGGACAAGTTTGGGCCTTAGAGTAAATTACACTCACCCCATCCATATCTCTGAAATAACGCTAACACTCTTTTTTTTTCTTTAGATAAATTATGCTGACATCTCTATATTTTATGAAAATCACACTGATACCTCCTCTTTTCTGTGAAATATTAATGCCCTCTCTTACCTTTCATTCTAGAGTATCAACTTATCCATCTTTAAGTCAACGGTTAGTTGACTAACGGTAAATGCTATTCTCAACAAATACATTTTTTTTAGGGTACTTTTAATACAAATTCTCCTGAGATTTGGCAAATTACATTACCTACTGAGGTTTCAAATTGTATTACAATTTTGTCCACTCCGTTAGGTGAAGTAACAATTTTGGATGACATCAGCACGAAAAATGGTCAAAATACCAGTTTTAACCTTATGATCCACACCCAATCCAAACCTAAACCCAATAAAATAACCCACCCCTGACCCATTTGTAAACCTAATTTAGAGCCAAAGACAGACAAGAAACACAACGAAGAAATAGAGGAGGATCTTGACGCGACGCCCAAACCGCTTCTTCCATTATCGGTCATCGTGATGTTGTAGCAGTGGGGTATTGCTCCATGGTAGAAGAGGTGTTAGAACTGGAAAACCCAGCGACGATAAATCTCAAAAGTTTCTCTATCGTGTCGTTTTTGTGGTAGTGAAGAGGTTGGATGTACGCCATTGGATATGTTGGTGGTCTCTTTCTCTTACTCGAGTTCCTTTATTTTATTTATTTATTTTTTTTTTTTGGGTCTATTGAATGTGATAGTGGTTAATTCAATGGTGGTTCGTGGTTGATTTGGTAGTGGCGGAGGAGAGTGGGGAAAAGGGAGATGGTGGTGGTGATATTTGATGGTGGCCATATCAACGCAAATATAAAAGGCGGTGAGATGTTGGACATGTCAGTTAATAGGGTTAGGCGATACGTTCAATTTACTTTAGTACCCTTTTTTCTCTCTCTCCTTCATTGACCTATCTACCTATGTCCTCTTCTTGGTTCTTCTCCATCCTATATATTTTGCCAAACAACACCATCGTTGCCTCCTCGCCAACATCCACCTTAAACAAGCTAACCCCATTATCACCTATGGAATTGAAAAATCAAGATGGAAAATAAAATAAAAAAAGTTTGAAGAATTTTCTTCGTTGACATTTAAAAATTAAAATCAAACCCAAATCAAGGCTTCAAGAACACAACAAAATTAAAAATAAGGGATGTTGACCATCTCAATATGATCAACACAAGAGAGCGTTTCGATTTAGCAGAGCTATTTTGAAATCGATTTTGGTGATTTAAACCGTTCACTTTTTAGGACTCGTTAAATAGAATATTTATATAAAAAATTAAAATAATCGGATATCGGTAACTATGTGTTTAAATCAAATTTGTCGACTATTTTTTTTTTTAAACAAATATGCTTTAAACATATAACTATTGATGTTCAATCATTTTGGGCTTATTTGGTAACCATTCCGTTTTTAGTTTTCAGTTTATATTTACAAAAATTTTTAAAACTGTCATAAAAACTTGTTTGATAATTTTTTTGATTTATAAATGGTTGTCTCAGTTTATAAATTTGAGGAAAAAACGTAAACTCATTTTTCAATTTTCAATTTTTTTTTTCAAATAATTTTTTTTTTCAATTAATCTTTTTTTTCAAATAATTTTTTCCCAATTAAATTTTTTTTCAATTATTTTTTCAATTCATTTTTTTTTTCAAATATTTTTTTCCCAATTAATTTTTTTTTCAATTATTTTTTTAATTAATTTTTTTTCAAATAATTTTTTTTTTTCAATTATAATGTGTGTGATCCCATTGTCATAAATAATAAAAATAAATATAAATATTTTAGGCATGAACATACATATTTTTTAGTTTATGTTTTTAAAAAATTTTAAACATTCTGTTCAAACAAAACGCGTTTGTAATTTATGTTTTTCTAAAAATAAACAAAAATCATTTTATAAAATTTTTGTACACATAAATAAAAAAATGTAAACGTTACCAAACGCTACCTTTGTATTTCATGAAAATTCTACCTAACGAATCTTAAAAAGTGAACTGTTTATATTATCGAAATCGGCTAAAAAATGAGCTTATCAAGTCTAAACGCTCTTTCAAGTTAAGATAAGAATTTGAAATAAACCAAATCTTAAAAATAAAAACTGTACTAGTCATGATGTCTTTTAGATCTAAAACTTAATATACCTAAACCTCCATAAAGAGGGCATTGAAAATAAGAAAAACATTAACCCTATTGAAATAATTAAAATTACACATATTCTACAGAGAAAATACATGTATACTTAAAATTATTTAGATCATAAATGAAAAAGGGGGAAAAAAATCAAAATTAACATCAAGGAACAAAATGAAAAATTTGCAACATACCACTTTGTGAGAACTGGAAAATCCTCTCACATTGATTGTTGAAGTTATCCAACGAAGAGATGAGCTTGAATCTTGTAGATCTGCAAAGATGGACATAGTCAGCGCCACCTAACTGGGGTTGCTGGCCAGGACGCTCTGATGGTAAAGTTAGCAACTTGAATCTGAAAAAGAAGATGAAGAAGATGAAGGATGTTGTGTATGCTGTGTTACAAAGATAAGGCATACCTCTATTTCTTGGGGTGCCTTCCTTTTATAGATGGAGGTGTAATATTTACTTGATGGGCTTCCTTGTTTGGGCTGGGCCCATTGTTAGGACTTGTTTGAGTCATCCCCAATAAGCTAGTATTTTTTTTGGGCTCCCACAATTGCCCTAAAACTTTCATTGTCTACGGCAGAAGGTATGAGAGTTTTTGTTGCTGAGCTACGCTGTTCAAATAAATGTTAGGTTTCTTAATAAAAAACACTTTATAAATGAATAAAATGGATGAATAAATGAATGGCCGTATGAATACATGTATGCATGAATATATGTATAAATATATGATGGTGCTCCGTGCCAAGCACAGAAAGCGCTCCAAATTTGGAGGCTTTCGTCAATGGCGCTCCATATAGAGCACGACGATTGCTCCCGTATTCGAAGTCTTTTGTTGATGGCGCTCTGTGCCGAACACAAAGATTGCTCCATATTCGGCATCTTTTGTTGATGATGCTCCATACCGAGCATGAAAATTGCTCCGTATTTGGAGTCTTTTGTTTATGGCACTTCGTGCCGAGCACGAAGATTGCTCCGTATTCAGAGTCTTTTGTTGATTGTAAATAGCGATCAATTTCAGACATTGCAAGGTTTTTAAATAGTGCATCCCGTGTCATTGATTGCATGTACCAAATGATGTAGGCTTGTTAATCTCAAATAAGCGAAAATTTCAAAAAATGACCATGGTACAGCATTAAAAAATAGCATTGCTCTGTTGTAAGGAATTGCTGAGTGGATATTGGAAGCAGATTGAAGCAGATTTTTTAAGTTGGTTTTTTGCTTTTTTCTCCAACGTATATTTCCCCCATTGCTTTCAAAATGATAAACGTTAGTCGGAAGGAATTTAGATTGGACTTTGGCCAACATTGTCGAAGAGGAAGCAGATAAGAAAATGTTGAAGCAAAGTCCATGCCCTAGTGCTCTCAAATGAAAGTTGTTATTTGGAAAGAATGCCTAATGGATTCACGTCGAAATTATCAAGAACAAATTGTTGAAGCGGATTCCTTGCCCCAGTGCTTTCGAATGATAGGTGTTATTTGGAAGGAATTCATCATTTGGTGACGAATGATTCGGGCTATGATGTAGGCAGAAAGTTGCCGAATAAGTTGTAGTGGTTGAATTTAGCATTGAGCAAACTCTAGGCATGACAAAAAAAAAAAATGATGTTTAAGGTACGACGTATAGCACTGCATATAAAATCTATAAATTTTTTGTATGGAATTTACAAAACTAGACCGTATGGATGTGTTCAGAAGGCTCCAAATAGTTGGAAACGACTATTGGATCGTTGTAATTGGACTCCTGATGGCGTAATTTTAGCCAAAATAGATTTGACAGCTCAGATTGGTAAAGAATTAGGCTCTGCAAAGCATTGGATAATTTCTCTGACATATGTTGCATTGGACGGCTTGGCTCGGGGGCTCGTGGCTCGGCTCGGTAGCGGCATGGCTTGGTGGCTTTGGCAAAAAAACAAACATAAGTTGTTGTTGCATTGGACGGCTTGGCTCCGGGGCTCGTGGCTCGGCTCGGTAGCGGCTTGGCTTGGTGGCTTTGGCAAAAAAACAAACATAAGTTGTTGCCGACGAGACTTGAACCCTCACCCTTGTAAAGAAGGGATAAGACTAAACCGCTGTGTTACAACAAATCCTTATGTTGTATTTGGCAAGATATATATTTGAACTTGATTGTAGTGCAGCTAGTACTGGATATAACGTAGCCGCAATGCACTGAATAATTTCTTGTGTTGGCCAACGCCGGTCGTTTTCTCTGACGAAAGTGAAATTGCTCGGCAAACTTCAACGGGCTCATACGGCTTCGTTTGAGCTCCGATTTTGACGCGGTTTATTGTCTTGGACTTGTCTCAATGAGTACTTCACACTGGTATGGTTAAAACTTGATTTCGACAACTGCGAAAAATGTCAATGTGTTGAAAATTTGGTCCATTTCACAACCATCGGCGAACTTTGATTAAATTTTGGCTATTTTCGTTGGTGAGTTTGGACTCCTCTAGTCGACACGAACCTTATGATTGGCCAAGTAATTCTTGTTGTATTACCAAAAAATTGTTCGCATAAACCCAATTTGTAGAGAGAGAAAATGGACACGTAAACGCAGTTGGTGGCGCTTTGCCTGGTCTAAACATTTGATTCTCAGCATTGTAGCTGACATGAATAAAAATGTATGCATTGCTCGTGATGGTTATCATTGCCGATGAGCTTGGCGACGGAGTTGTAGCGCTGAGTGTTGGAAAACACGCTGCTTTATGAGAATTTGATAATCGGTGGATAATTCCATTGCTAGAAAAATGAGTCTTGCTGGATGGCGATATTGCCGAGTGACCTACATGCGCTCGGTGGCACTTGTTCAGTGTTGTCATCTTTTCGGCATTATAGTTCAGAAATTGGTAAGACATGGTTTGAGTACTGAATTGATGCATGGGGGCTAAGGTTGTCATTGAATGGCTGGTTAACACGAAATAGTTGTCGAGTAATGCAAAGATCCATGCGTGGACATGCCGAGTAGCCTTCTGCAAGTTGTGTCGCCACTTGACTGGGTTACAGAGATACGGAGTTGTGTTGCAACGATGTTGGACAGCTTGGGTGAGTTGTAGTGATGCCGAGAAGGGTTGAAGAACAGCCAAACAACCTTGTTGGATTGCCAAACAACCTTTGCTGAAAAACCTGTGAGTAAACCCAACTAATTCCATGGAAAACCAAGGAACTTGAGTGGCGTGCCGAGTAATTGGTGCCAAAACACCTGGGTCCGTCTCATTTATAATGTGACTTTGCTGAGAGCTTAGTCGACAACACTTGGGTCTGCGATTGTGCCAATCTTTTGGTCGGCACCTTGTCTCAACTATTGTACCAAGATATCTATAAAACTATATCATGCAAAATTTTTAATGAAGTGCACAGTTTTATGTAAACAATGAAGTCATGAAATTACATTAGAGAAATAGAGGGAAATAGAATGAAAAGCTTAAGGAAATATCATGAGCCATTCGTGATATATCTATATATATATATATTGTTGTCCAATGGTAGTGTCATCGTTGGGCTTTATTGACGTAAGTCGACTCTTCGATTTTGCAGAGTGAGCGTAGTTGTGATAGCCGGATTTTGAGTGTGAGCTTATGATCGCAACAATGTTGTTGATGACTCGGCAAGCTTGTCATGGGTGTCGATCAATATCTTCCAGGAATGTAGGGGCTTTTCGATGTACCAAAACTCTTGGTCAGTGACTTCTCTTAGCTTCACGGTGTGCCGAAACACTTGGTCGGCATCTCTTTGTATTTGGCTTTGTTAAGAACTTGGTTGGTAATGGTTGACAGCTCATCTTGGCTCTTTGATTTACCGAAACACTTGGTCGGCGACTCCACCTTTGGCTCACCAAACATTAAAGATTGCTGATAATAGTGTGAGAAAGAGTGAGCCGTGATCGGCGTATAACATCTTGTTTGTGAGCTGAACAAACAAGTCACCAAGAAAAAGGTATTGTTGCTGAGTTTGATGGTCAACCCAAATAAAGTGCCGACTAACCGCTAAAGTGCCAAGTAAAATGGGTTTTGCAATTGCCAAACATCTCGTGATTAACAAACAAGCCATTTGGACACTTCCACAATTTTTCCTCGGCAAACTATGTTGTCTTGCTGGCCACACAACTTTTAGAGAGAGAAAGTAAAGACCCAAGTTTGGAGTCTATAGAAATTGTTAGGATCAGTACATGTATGTATGTCAAGAATCAATTTTAAAATAAGATTTAAGAGACAAAGAATAAATAAACAAATAAACAAAGATTCAAGGATGAGTTTGGCCTAGCAATCCTCTTTATAATGCCGAAAAGAAGCTTGCACAAACAAAAGTGTGAAACCCATTGTTCGAGAGAGAAAACGAATATGAAAAAGTGAATCCATGAGCTTTGTTTTGTTGTAAGACTTTTTCATCAATATTCACCGTGAACAAAAGTTTTCTAGAGAGTTTGTAAGCACACACACAAGAACATGTTTGCTATTTACTTCATTGAACTCTTTCAAACGTTTCCCATAGACGGCGCCAATTGTGAGAATTAGAAAATCCTCTCACATTGATTGTTGAAGAGATCCAACAAAGAGATGAGCTTAACCCCTATTGATCTGCAAAGATGGACATAATCGGCGCCACCCAACCGGGGACACTCCAATGGTAAAGTTAGCAACTTGAATCTGAGAAGGAAGATGAATGTGTGCTGTGTTGCAAAGATGAGGCATACCTCTATTCTTTGGGGTGCCTCGCTTTTATAGTTGGGGGTGTGATATTTACTTGATGGACTTCCTTGTTTGGGCTAGGCCCATTGTTAAGACTTTTTTGGATCACCCCCCAATAAGCTAGTATTTTTTGGACTCTCACACACTTGTACTGTTTACATCTAAACACTAAATTCCACAACTATCCTAGGCCTCTAAGAAATATAGAACAGTTATTTCTTAAACATATTTACAAAGCGAAAAGAAAACGAGAGAGCAAGAAAAAAAAAAAAAAAAAAACCACCACCCATCAACAATAGAATTCTAGTGAGCAAAACAAAATCAACACAGTCGCCCTCATTATAATGAAATTTATGGGGGTGAGATTGATGGATGGAAAGGTGGTAATGCCTTGTTTTGTCCAATGGAGGTTGAGTATTGATTTGCTCTGCATTTGGCTGCTTGTGTGGAGTAAATGTATGGAACTAATTGGGGTTTGTTATGATATACGCCTTTTAAAAGTTGTGTATAAAATATATCTTATTATATATTTTTGTGATAAATATTATGTATTTTTTTTTTTTATATAAAAGTTATAATAATTTGTAGTTAAGAAATGAAATTATGCATTTTGTAATAATATTATGTATTTTTGTAATAATGTTACACATTTTTTTATTCAAATATTTTTTAATCACAAAATGTGCAATAATATTACAAATTATGTAACATTATCACAAAAATACATGATTTTATTTTTAAATCAAAAATTATCATAATTCGTACTAAAAAAATATATAACATTTATTACAAAAATACATAGTAAAATGCATATAATACACACTCTTGACATAGGATCTATATATGACATTGACTTCTTTTCATTCTTCTATCGGACTGGAGAGGTACTGTTGGACTCAGTGGGCCCACTTTTGAGTTTTGTTTCGATAATCTAAACGGTTCATATTTTAAGGTTTGTTAAGTACATCATTTTTATAAAAAATCAAGTCGATCAGATAATGACAATCACACGTTCGGATTAATTTTTGTATAAAAAAAATTGATAATGAGAAAAAAATTAATTCATATAAAATTGATCTGAACATATAATTTTCTTATTCAATTGATTTAATTTTTTATAAAAATAATATATTCGACGTGTTATAAATCATGAAAGATTTAAATTATCGATATAAGGTTAAAAAATTGACTCAGTAAACCGGACTACGGTACAGACCGATGAAGGACGCATGACAGTCCAATCCCTTTGTATATATTGAACCATCATCTCTCTTTTTCCTGTTGATTTGATCAAATATATATATCGAAAATTGAACCACTCTGTTTTCCTCGTTGATTTGATCAAATATATGTATCTTCGAAATTGAACCACCAACTCACTTTTTCCTTGTTGATTTTATCAACCTTGTACATTGGAAATTCAACCACTAACTCTCTTGATTTTTTTTATTTTTTATTTTTGAACAGACATTTCCTTGTTGATTTGATTAAATAAATTGAACCACTAGCTCTCTTTTCCTTTTTTGTTACGCGCTCAAAATATGACATGAATCAATCCTTTATACGGTCAACGAATATAATAAAAATGTTATATTTTCATTCATCAGAGTCTATATTACAAAAGATATTATATGCATTATATTTTCATAAATATTTATCTTGAAACTATAGCATGTAACTCTAATTAGAATCAACCAAATAAATGCCATATGAGCTACATCTTTCCAAGTGATAACTTGGTTACAACAAAAAAGAGTTATAAGCTCTTTACAATTAAAAGCCCTCGGCTTGAAAGAAAGACACATAAACATAAAATAAACAAACGTATAGCCTTCAACCCTGTCTTCCCAAGTTATGTCCTTGGAGGTGACATATCACTTGTACTTGAAAATGGTTTCTCAAGTAGGGTGAGCCAAAACCCAATAGAAATATGTTAACACAATATATGAAGTTTAACTAAGATATATGCACCAGCTAAATGTTCAACTTTTACGAATAATTCACATTCTTTCCATGATCATACGACATTGTTATTGACATTTTAATCCGTTTCCATTCATTCACTTCCAATCAATTCATGAGTATAGATCATTTTTATCAAATCAATCCAAATTAAAACTACAACTCAATGATTCACCATTTAATATACATTCATCACTTCAATACTTCTATCTTTGCTATTTTACGAAATTCTCATCCGAGGGAATCGGCACACATATACACAAGATTTCGAGACTTTCACCCTGGACACTTCGGCCAACTTAATTTCCAATGGAGTCCATCCCTTATCTCCCCCCAAATAATAGAGTACATTCCCTATCTCCTCCCAAACAAAGATACATATGCAATGTATTTAAATGTGATGTCATGTACAATGACCAACCAAACCACATATTCAACAATTCAGCCAAACTGTCATATTCAATGACCCAATTAGTGTGATTAGTTTCAATTTACCTAATCATCATATAGTTTCTACAACAATCATGGTTATCCTCTCTCGATAGCCCAAAATAGATATTTCTAAACAGATAAATAAATCTATCAAACAGATAATTTATCAAATTTTCATGGGTGAGAAATTTAACAATCCAATTACACCATCCATTCATATAACCTCCCAATTGCACATTTCGCACATCAATTCCATTATTTATTCAAAATAACAATTCAACCCAAGTGTAGACACCCCATTTTTGACCGCCTTCAAAACTTGGGCGTTACTGATGGTTTATTTGGTGGAGAAAGGTGTGCAGGGCAAAGGTTCAGTTTCTTCGGCAAGGAGAGAGACAAATCTCAACTTCACACCCCATTTTGGACCAAAGTTATTTTGGAGGGTTTTTAGACCTTAGAACCCTCTCTTTCAAAATATTTTTGAAATAAAGTTTCTACAATGTTCCGAGGCTCACATTTTGTCAAATGATGCGCTTTTCGATAAACCGAGTAAGGACAAAGTGGAAATGAATAAAAGAGAGATGAAATCTTTGAAAAATCTTTCAAAACACCTTGTTTAGGGGTTTGAAGTTGAAGAAAGAAGGGGAAGAGAGAAGAAACCAAGTTGGAGAAGAAGATAGGCAAGAATCGCTAAGAGATGGACGAGCAGTTCTCGCTAAATCGAGCTTATCTGTCTATACAAATGAAGTTAAGCTATGAGGCCACCACCGTTGGAAATAAGACTTTCGGGGCTTCATTTTTTGTTCAAGAATCTCTTAAATCCGAGTCCGGATGGCGGAGATATGATTGGTTGAATTTGGGCATCATCCCGGTTGGACCGAAACTGAGCAGCCTTCACCAAAACAAGCATAACTTTTTGTACAGTTAGGATTTTGGTACAAGACTGGTGCCATTGGAAAGCTTACTTCTGGGGATTCAATTTTGACACAAGATTGACCTGAAAAGGAGTTCATATGAAGAAGTTATGGCCGTTTGAAGTTGGACCTGCAGAGCAGATTTTTCTTGCCGACCGGCCAGAACAGATGGCCGACCGACCAAATAGATGGCCGACCGGCCAAAACAGATAGCCGACCAGCCAAATAGACTGCCAACCGGCTAGTTAAAGTAGCCGACCGACCAATTTTGCTAGCCGATGACCTTCCGGAGTATTCTACAGATTGAATGGATGCCAGCTGTGCCAGCTATTCTCCACTCAACCCACTGTCCGAGGGGCTGCCTTTTAGGGGGAAATTTGAATTTGTTTCCCCCCCCCCTTTCCTTGGCCTCTCTCCCTCTTTAAAACCAGCACCCTACCTCATTTTCTAAGGGTTAGAAAAACCAGCTGGAGCATTGCATACAATCCTCCATATATCTATCTCTTCCAAGCCTCAAAACACCTTTGTTCTTGGACCATTTCTACACCACCTCATAGCACCACACCTCCATACTCCATTCCAGCAACTTGGAGGTTATTTCCAGAGGTTAGGAGCGCCATTTCTTCAACCAAAAGTTGCTGGTTCATTGGTCTTCAAGGGTGAGTCCTTATTTCCTCTTCTCTTGCCTTATTTTTCTTTGCATCCAAGCCATACTTGCTAGCATTTTTGGGCTCCGACCCAAACTGTAAATAGTCATATTTTGAGCCCCTTTTCATGTTTGATTAAGGGTCTTTCTCTGTTTGAGGCCAGTTGCTATCACTTGCTTTTTTATCTCTCTTTTAGGCCTTATTTTTGCATAGTATTTTAGGCCTATTTGTGAGCTGTTTTGGATCTTTCCATAAACTGTAAAATATCTTTTTTTGAGCCCCTCTTCAACATTGTTTAAGGGCTCTCCTCTGTTTGAGAACAGCAGCTTCCACTTGCCTCTTTACCCCTCTTTTAGGCCTTTTCTTGCATGATAGTTTGGCCTTATTTATGATTATTTTTGTGGCTTGATGTAAACTGTAAAGTGCCCTGTTTTGAGCCCCTCTTCAACTTTGTTGAAGGGCTCTTTTCCATTTGGGGCCAGCGGCTGCCCCTTTGTGTTTAATCTCTCTTTTAGGGCCATTTTTGCATGATAGATTAGCCCTATTTGCATTCATTTTTGGGACTTGTTATAAACTGGAAATATGCATCTTTTGGGACTGTCTTGCATCTGTCTTCATGCTTCATGATCAAATAATGCATGCTTTGTATAGCTGTAAGTCATTTCATGTGCCTAGTTTCGAATTTCAGGGTTCATTCCATGCATCGGGTGCCATATTGCCATGTTTCGGGGCTGTTTAGCATCACATTTTAGTGCTCGAATTTGCATGTTTGTATGACATATTTTGTGCCTTGCCATGTTTTGTTAGAGTGGCATTCGTGCCTTAGGCTCGGTCCTCGGTTTGCGTGCATGTGTGCACGCATTTCGAGTGTCTCATTTTCATCTAATGGCCACTGATGTGAGTGTGGCTGAGGTCCACTCACATTGGTATAAACCCATCCTACATTGTGTATGCCATGTTTCAATGCGTTGTGCATGTTATGTTGTTAGCATTGTATGTGCCATGTAGTTGCATTGCATGTTTGTATGTTTGCTTGCATGTTTAGGTCACATGTGCATCGTTGTGCATTGCCTCGCCTCTTGATCAACCATGATTGAGGTTGGGCCCCTTGTATGTTTTGTGTATATTGCATTTGACATTGAAATGCATACTTGACTCTTCGGCCATCATGCATCGAAATGCACAATTGGTGGCCCTAGGGTCGAGGGCCATGCTCCCTTGAGTCCATTGCATGATAGAGGGTGTGGCCATGCATACATTTGCCTGAAAATTCCATACCATACACTGCTTGCCCTCTGCTGCTGTCAATTGCAGGTTCTACAGGAAGCTTTAGGCGATCGGCTAAATATAGTGCCGACCGGCCAGTAATCTGTGGCCAACAGGTTAAAATACGGCCGGTGATCATCCTATTAGGCCGGTGGTGTTTCTACTTGGTCGGTGGTATTCCCCAACATCCAGAGAGCATGCCCTTGGACTTTGGCAGTCCTCAGAGGGGCAAGGCAGTGTAAACAAAGGCAACAGTGGCATGGTACGGATTTTCGGGCAAGACGAGTCAAGCATGCATCATCCACGCATTTCGAAGCAGGGGCTGTGGCCATTTTAATTCTGCGTTTAATTTGTTAATTAATTAGAAATTCTGTAATAATTAATTTAGTATTATTTATTCGGACTGTAATATTTATTTGGATCCTCCGAGCGAGGGCAATTGTGTAATAAGTGTGCGTGAGTGTGTGTATGTCTTCCAACCCCACGTCTTTCTTCCCTTTTATTTACCCGTTTATGATAGTAAACTAGGCCATATTTAAATTAGCATACCTTATGCTATGCATGCGTGCATTCATACATTTGTCTTGCATGCACCGGGCTCAGCGCATCATACTAACTGCATTTGTATTTCAATTCCAAAGTTGAATACATGTTAGTTGTAGCATCATCATATGCCATCTTAGAATAGCCAAGCCTATTGTAGTTGCATCTTGTATGTGTTGCATTAGCCTTAACATGAGCTAGGATCATGCATTGATTACTAACTAGCTTTTGTTTTGGCTCGGAGTACTAGGTAAGCATTTATGCTTTAGCATACCAAGTGTTGCCATGACAGTATGATTACCATGAGGCTAGCTGCTTATGTGATATAACTGCTTGAATGCCTGTGGATGGAGGTTGAATTACCTAAATTGGAATAATGCATTAAAACTGTGAGTTTTAAGCCTACTAGTTAGTGGCAAAACCATCTTTTCTAAAAGACCACTCGAGGGTGGCAAAACCTGCATTTTAGCCTACTTGCGAGTAGCAAACCATCTTCAAAACGAACATGCAATATTTTGTTCCAATTTAGGCGATTTGGTCTATACTTGTTTGCTGTGCGCATAACATAGTAATTCTAGGCTAATAACCGGAATAAGAACACATAACGTTTTCAAAAACGGATATCACGGTTAGTAAAGGCCGATCTTCAGATCGGGCGAGAGGGGGTGCTCATAGCTGACCTTCCCCAATCGTACGAGCCGAGGCAACTTTGGTGATGACGGACACGTGGCCTTTGGCACTGAGTCAGGGTTTCCTAAATTCCCCCATAAAAAATATTTAGGTGGCGACTCTGTATCTGGCAAAGCAGTCCATGTTTGGCACTTCTTTTCAAAAAAATCTGTTTCTCAAAATGATTTGCCGGATTTGGACTCTTTGGTTCAGATTAAGGACCGTGACACAAATCGAGTCTGAACTGTAGCGAGGCCCACGGGCGCGTCTACACCAAGCTAGGGAAAATTTTTCCCCTATTCCAAAATACCAACCCATGTGTCTAAATTTCACCATTTCAACATTAGAGAACATCATACACAAACCCCATGGTTGTTTTGTAAATCAACATGAAAACCCCTCTTTTTAGTTTAGAACCCCAAACCTTAACTTTGCCCAAATCACTCTCAAATCCTTTCATATATTCAAAATGACAAATACCTAGGTTAAACAACATAACAAGATGTAGAACATCCTTACCTCAAAGTTAGGAGAGCAAAGGAGAAGAAAAAGAAACCCAAAGATGCTCCAAATTCCACCCTTTTCGGATCAAATGAAAGCCCAGGCAATACTCTAACTTTTTAACAAAGGGATTAGGGTAGAAAGACCTTAGATCATGGAGTATTTATAGAGAGAGAGAGAGAGAGAGAGAGAGAGAGAGAGAGAAAGAGAGAGAGAGAAAGAGAGAGAGAGAGAGAGTTTTAGTGAGAGATGGAGCTGTGCTAGGGTTTTGAGTGAAAAATGGGCCAAAGAGTGATACAAAATATCATTGCTGCAAACTGATATATCCGAGGCTCGCTCGAGCAAAGGAGTTGTCGCTCGAGCGACCAGATACAATAAAGGACCTCGCTCGAGTGCGAGAAGCGTCGCTCGAGCGCACAATGAAAAGCTTCAGGTCTGCCACCGACGCAGACGCACGCTCGAGCGCAAAAGGTCTCGCTCGAGTGAAGAAACAATTTCACAAGGCTCGTTCGAGCACAAGAAGTCTCGCTCAAGCGAATAACTTACATCTTCCAAGAAAAGCTGGGTTTGGGAAAGAAACCTGAAGACCCTCAATTTTCGCTCGAGCGCAAGCAACCTCGCTCGAGCGAAGAGGCAAGTTACACAAGACTCGCTCGAGCGCAAGAAGCTTTACTTGAGCGAAGAGGCCAAAATCTAGACAACAATCTTTTATACCAATTAACAACCAACCTGTTTTAAACTCACCCAACAAGTCCCAAAACTCAATTTCAAAGAATTAAAGGAATGAAACAAGGCATAGACAGCAACAAACAACCACGGAGCCCGAGTCTGGAACAATATAAAGGTCAGATTAAAACCTGGATCGCTATATTTTTTATTTGATCAAATATATATATATATATATATATATATCCGAAATTGAACCACCAACTCTCTTTTCCTTGTTGATTTGATCAAATATGTGTAGGAAATAGAAAATTCTTTTGGAGTGTGTATTATGTAGACATGTAGTTACGATTTTTATTTCAATAGTTATAACTTATTATGGGTTAGTTACAATACATTGCGAAGTTGATTATAAAATTATTTTAGTTATGATTTAAGAATTTTTTAGTTATACATTATATGATATTTGATTACAACTCAAATTTTGTTTTTTATAATTATGACTCTTGTAATATTGAATTATATGTTATTTATAATAATCAAACTCACAAATAATATATTTGCATATGACATTACTCATAGGAAATTGAACTTTTATTTTTCTGGTTGATTTGATCATCCTTTCCGTATTTCTTTTCGATCATGATGGATCTCCAATTGATTAACTTGTTTGTTAATTACACTTTGTATTACCTTTGTTATAAATAATTCATGGTGTTCTGCAACAATAATGTTTATGAACACCAAAACTAAACATAAAATAGAATATATGTGTTTAATTTATGTACACTTATTAGTTTTGGAATGCAAGTTGGAGGGTGGTTTAAGGAGGTGGTAGTGTATAAGGGCAAAATGGGTACTATGAAAAAATATTTTATGAAATTTGCAATATCCATTAGTCAACAAACGGTTGACTAAAAAGATGGGAAGATTAGTATCCTAAAATCAAGGGAGACGGGACTATTTTAGATAATAAAATGTTGTCTGTAATTTTAGAAGTACAGAGGAGTCCTTTATTTGGTTTATTGGAATGAGAATGAATGAAATGGTAATTCTTTAATTTTTTTTTTTATTTTTTATTTCTTATTTTTAAGAATGAGCATTCCCTAAAATTGATGTAAGATCATTTTATTGTGATGTATTTGTCATTATTTTTTTATTTTAATTTAGTTTATCCCTTGTGATTTGTGGTTGGAACACTTTACCTTCATGCGGTTCTGTTGTTTTTTTTTTTTTACTTTCGAAGGTTAATAATGTAATTTTAAGTATGCTAATAAGGATCAATTAATCTTTACAGAAATTTTAATTGTCAACTAATTATCAGACGATTATGTTAAAGTTCTTTCAGCCTCAATAAAGAGGACTTTTATTGGTGGCCTTGCTTAAGAGAAAATTGAAGATATTGACAATAACAATAGATAAAAACAGTTTTCTAAATTGAATTTCATTAATTAGTAAGAACTTACAATGATACCTTCTCACTTTCACAGCTTCAAAGGGTTTTACAGCAACAAACTACTTTGAATTACTCCTAAGAATTGAAGTGCGGTACAGGAATTGAAAAACAGAAAATGTAAAAACTGGAAAAAATATAAAGTAAATAACTGGTTTTCTAGATCTGAGTCTAGGCCCTTCCGTTGACTTTCTCTTCTATTTATACTCTTCAATATAAGCTGCCATGTGTTTGTCGCTAACTGGAGACTTGTATTGATATCCCAAATTACCCTTTATGAGCCGCATTAAGCTGCGATTAGCTTATACAAAATACATAGCCAACAGGTTCAAAAATAATCAAAAAGTCCACATGTGATTTTAGACTAAAGTGCCACTATTAGTTTTTCTATCCAAACTAATGAAAGGTGTATTACACACGCTATTTTTTAGAGTGAGTTTTGTTTTATGAAAAATTAGAATGAAATTAATACAACAAAAGAACAATTGTGTCTCTATTTTCTCTAAACTTAAAATTAGATTAATATGTTAATTAAAATATAATTAAGAATTGATCTAAAATATAAAATATAATTAAGAATTTATTTAAAATATAATTAAAAAAATATAAAATAAACAGTAAAAAATTAAAAATTTATAATTAATTGTGATTTAATTGAATTAATACTAGATATTATAAATTATGTGTATGAGATGAGAGATGAAGAAAATAACAAAAAATATTAGATTTGAGGGTATTATAGTCATTTCACATTTATAGTTAGCAGTGTTAATGATTACATTTTAGTCCAAAACCATACAGGGAGCATATGGCTATTTTAAAAAAGTAAGAGAAAAGTGCTATCAAGCCATACCACAAAAAAATAAAATGAATTTTGCCTTATTTTTTTCGTATAACTAAACATGAGAATAAATATATTGATAAAATAAGCATTCCATTCTACTTCAGTGAATCAACCACCACCTAAATGGTAACGAGTTCAAGAAAAATTATCCTATAAGCCAGGAAGATCACGTGCTGTGTATCCATAATAAAATATGTGACATTGCTTTATGTGAATGTAGACGTCCCCAAACGTCCCGGGAGGGATGGCTCCCCCGTTCCGTTCGTATTGGGCTCACTACAGTTCGGACTCTCAAATTGTCACGGTTCTAAATCTGAACCAAAGAGTTCAAATCTGGCAAATCGTTTTGAGAAAACAGATTTGAAAGAAGTGTCAAACATTGACTGCTTTACCAGATACAGAGTCGCCACCTAAATGTTTTATTTTGGGGAAATTTAGGAAACCCTGACTCGTTTGCCTAAGGCCACGTGTCCGTCATCACCAAAGTTGCCTCGGCTCGGGAACTTGGGTATGATTGGGGAAGGTCACTTCGTGAGCACCCCCGCTCGCCCGATCAAAGATCGGCCTCTACAGAATTTCATCCTCTCCAATAGTGCTCAAGACCAATGGGTGTCCTGTCTGCAACAGATAACAATCACCACAAGTAAAAGATTTCACTCTCTTTGATTGTACAACGAACCAAAGTTTCTACTTTGCACTCAAAACACTAAGACTTACGAATGAACAATGTATGAAAGAAAGAAAGGAATTTCGAAAATTCGGAATAAAGAAATATGGAATGGAGGCAGCCTTTATATAGGCTTGTTGGCACCTATTAGGTTGCGTCCATTTTGGCTCTGGACAATTCTTGAATTCATGAATGCTCTAGAGAATTTAGCATTTTCAATTCTCATAGAACCGGCCCAGTTTACACTCATATAGATGACTCATTAAAAGTATCCTGCCATACCCCACTTGAATTTCCAAGCTATGAGTCTCATTAAAAGCAAAGCTTAACCTATTTATAGCTACAAATAATCACTATCTCATCATAGAAATGAGAGATTAAGAAATAAACTCCCTTAGTGATTTCTAGTGAGTCATCCATAATTCAATTGTCCCTTTGAATCTAGATTTTGGGATATCTAGTCAGCAAGATTGGGCTGCCATTATGGTGACTCGAAATTAATAGGCTTTAATCACATTCCCCTCGATGAACTTTCTCTCATTTGCTCTCTAGCCAAATTTTTTGTTTAGTGGCCGCTATTTTCTGTTTGACATTCTTCTTTATATATCATTGAGTAATTAGTAGATCCACCATATTGTTCTCAAACAAAACTCACATCTTAGAGCAAATGTCATATGGTATTAAGTCTATGAATAAGTCGAGACTTACC
>NW_021024669.1:1810773-1825983 GCF_004153795.1 Camellia sinensis | reverse complement strand
ACAAAAAAAAAAAAAAAAAAAAAAAAAAAGCAAAAAAAAAGCAAAAACACTCAAACCAAATTGTCATTGTCAATTTTATGAACAAACTAAGGTAAATTATAGTGTCATTTATAAACAGATCATCACCAAACAAAACTCAAACCAAAATAAAATAGTAAAATTGTAGTGTCATTTGTGTAGGTCACGCGCCAATATCCGTCTAATCTGTCTAACTTATCTGTTCTGCTTCTAGAGCTATCTGTGAGTAACAACTTTGTAAAAAGATGTTTACTTATATGTATTTTTTTTTACAATAAGTTATACTCTACTTTCTGAAATGATATTTTTTTGATGGATGAAGGATTGTCCAATTTCTGAAATGTAATCGTGGCATCATTAGCATCTGTTATCTAATATCTAATATCTGTGGTCTGTTACCTGGTACCAAGGATCTATGTGGGTTCCAATCATAGAACTATCTGTCAAACCTATATGGTTGTCTATTACGATTATGCATAATCATCTGTCTGATCTACTATGTATATGGGTCTTATATGACCATTTGCTCTGTTAGCTTACAGATGTATCATGTATAACTGTTTACAAATCTGAATATGTATAAGAATATGTTTCTGATCTAATTTCTGAATCTGTTATGGACATTATTCAACAAAACCTTTACTCTATTATTATTCATTAGACAACTCATTATCTATATTATGTATGTAGGTGATCAGGTACATGACAAGGCTTGAGACTTTCAGTCTGGATTCTGTTTGTGTCAGCCAACCAATACGTCTCCCGAGGAGCTTTTGGAAGTCTTTTGTGGTCAAGTTTCTGTGGGCAATGTTTGTAACCAAACTAATGAACAAGTTTTAAGCTTTTATTTCTTTTGTTTATTTGGACAAGTCTTTGTGTTACTCTGTAAATAGGACTAAGTCTCTTTTTGATTATTTGTACATGTAGTGACCAAGAGTGACGTCACCACATAAGTTTGCACAACTCTATGAATATTGTATTTTTGATATTTGCTTCTGCTAGCCCCCTTATTTTGCTAATCAGTCTCAAAGACCTTTGATAATCTTAGAATTACTGGCCGGTTTGGATCGTGACAGAATGTGAGGGATTTTCTCCCTAGAATAAGGGAGGTATTTTTTTCTATAGAATAAATGAGAGCTTTTCTCCATGAAATAATGAAGAGATTTTCTTCTTAAAATGTGAGAGAAATTTTCTCCACGAAATGAGGGACTATTATTATTTTTTAATTGTGTATTGATTTCAAAATGAAAACATGTTCAAAATGTTTAAAAGAGTGATTTGGCCATATTATCTTAAACATGACTTAATAGAATATGAAAAAAGGAAATGAATTAAATAAAACATAATATTTAAGAATAAAACTTTCTAAAAAATAACCCTTTTTCCAAATTACAAAGCAACGGAATAACAGAGGAAAGTGGGAATGGAAAATGAGATGACCCACTTTTCATTTAGGAAGAGCTAGTCTGGTTTTCTAAGTAATTTAATTAATTTCTTTTAAAAAAAAAAGAGTAATTTAATTAATTTAGTCTGGCTAAATTAATTTTATTTGAAAAGTATTTTTGATTTTTTTTAGATGTGATAATTGTAAAAATAATAATAATTATTATTATGATTTGAATATAAAATTTTATCTTATTAATTTATTTATTAAATTTATTTTATCTTTTTATATTTATTTAGATAATAAATAAATAATTGTTACCGAACGACACCTGAATATCAAATGAATATCTGTGCTGTTTGGGTGTTTGGAATCTTACGATACAACCCCATCATCCAAATATACTCTCTCTCTTAAAATCCCTCTCTCTTCTCTCTTTCTTTTTACTAACCAAAACTCCCTTGGAATTTTCTGTCAAATCTCTCTCTGCCAACCGTCTGGTCGGCAACGAAGCTTCAGGTCATCAGGTGTGTGAGACTCTCTGCATACACACAGTGTGTTGTCTCTCTCTCTCTCTCTCTCTCTCTCTCTCTCCTTAAATTCCTCACAGACTCTTCACTCTCACTGCCCTCAACTCCAAAACTTGTGATTTTCAACAACAATCTCTTTCATCTTTCTTTTCCACAAACGATATAACACAACCCAAATTAAGAACCCATTTGATCGATTCCTATTTTGTGGATCCAATCGAAGTTTCTAAATGATGGGCAATCGGTTTTCCGATCAGTTTAGGCAGCCTCAGATGTGAGAAAGAGGTCCATTTCGCTGCTTCATCTGATTTTGATTCCTCTTTTGGTTTCGGAATCCACAAAGAGATTCAACGTTTCGGGCAACCGAGGTAGTTTTTATTCATCTTCCCTATCTCTATTCCATTTTTCCCGCATTTTCTTTTGTCCCTTTGTTTGGCTACTCAGAAAACAGAGGAAAAACAAATACAATAATATGAAATATTATCACTTTTTGTGTTTTTATATGTTTAGAAATCGTGTCATAAATTTTAAATATTCAAAAGTTAATGTTTTCTCGGCAACCAAACTGTTTTTAGTATTTGCCTAAAAGTTTTGCCTTTTTCTTTTGGTGGCAGCATTCACGGAAATTTAACAAGGAAAAGAGGAAATTTTGCTTAGATTGGGATGATTACTGTGATGAACTCGATACATAAATCGATGAATGAATCGGAGGAGTGCTTGGATTCTCAATTATGGCATGCCTGCGCCGGCGGTATGGTGCAAATGCCGCCGGTGAACTCAAAAGTGTTTTATTTCCCTCAAGGCCATGCTGAGCATGCTCATGAGAAACTTGATTCTGGGAATTTTTCAAGAATTCCCGCACTCGTTCTTTGTAGAGTATCAGGAATCAAATTTTTGGCTGACACTGACACTGATGAGGTTTATGCCAAGATAAGATTGGTTCCTTTGAGGAACAATGATTCTGATTTTGATCATGATGATGGGTTTCTGGGAATTGATAAATCTGAGAACAAAGAGAAACCCTCATCTTTTGCGAAGACTTTGACACAGTCTGATGCTAATAATGGTGGGGGTTTCTCTGTTCCACGGTACTGTGCAGAGACGATTTTCCCGCGGTTGGATTATTCAGCTGAACCTCCAGTTCAGACTATCCTTGCAAAGGATGTTCATGGAGAGATCTGGAAATTTAGGCATATTTATAGAGGGACTCCGCGTCGTCATCTTCTGACGACAGGTTGGAGCAATTTTGTGAATCAGAAGAAGCTTGTTGCGGGGGATTCGATTGTTTTCTTGAGAGCAGATAATGGGGATCTTTGTGTTGGAATTCGTCGAGCAAAGAGGGGTATTGGTGATGGACCTGAGTCACCTTCTGGATAGTTTCTCTCTAACTTTCTCTGTGCTTCTCCTTATGGTGGATGCCAATTCACATGGGCTAATAAAAGGAGTGAGGGAGCTTTCATAGCAACCAAGATTGACAGAGTTCTGGTTAATGAGGCCTGGCTGGATAAGTTTCCTGAGTCTACGGCTACTTTTCTCCCGGCTGGTATTTCTGATCACTCATCTGTTGTGGTCAACATCAGTGTTAACAGTAGCTCCTTTAAGAAACCTTTCAAATACTCTGATTTTTGGTCTCAACACCCAGATTTTCTCAGCACTGTTTCAAATACTTGGTTTCAGTATATTCGTGGTGTCCCTATGTTCAGGATTTGTCAGAAGCTAAGATAACTCAAAGCCAGCCTTAAGCTTCTTAATAAAAAAGATTTTAGTGATCTGTCCACTCGTGTCATTATCTCTAAGGCTAGTTTGGATCTTGCTCAAATTAAGCTTGATAAGGATCCTTTGAACTGTGAGCTTCAATCTGAGGAAAGAGAGGAGCTGAAAAGATACATTGATCTTAGCAAGTTGGAAGAGTGTCTTGCTCTTCAAAAATCCAGAGTCCAATGGCTTGGTCTAGGGGATAGGAATAGCAGCTTCTTTTTTAGGTCTGTTAAGAGTAATATTAATAGAGGTAAAATCATGAGTGTGGTTATGGAAGATGGTACTAAGTCCACTAAGATAACTGATATTCATGATACTTTTGTCCAGTTCTATACCAAGCTGTTTGGTACCCCTATCTTGGGGGAGTACAATGGTCTTGAGCACATCAAATCGTTGGTGAATAAAAAGGTTTCCAATTCTCAATCGGCTCCTTTGGCTAAACCTATTTCGGATGCTGAAATCAAGGAGGTTTTTTGGTCTCTCAAAGCCAATAAAGCTCCTGGCCCTGATGGGTATTCAGCTGGTTTCTTCAAAAGCTCGTGGGATATTGTTGGGAAGGAGGTTACCCTTGCCATTAAGTCATTTTTTGACTCTGGTAAACTCCTCTCGGAGATCAATAGCACCATCATTGCTCTTATTCCCAAAATTCCTAATCCTATGAATGTTGGTGACTATAGGCCTATTTCTTGCTGCAACACCATCTACAAATGCATTGCCAAGATAATAGCTAACAGAGTCAAATTGGTGCTTCCTGATCTTATTGATCCTGTGCAATCTGCTTTTGTCCAGGGTAGAAGAATCTCGGACAACATCTTTCTGTCCCAAGAGATTATGAGGGGTTACCACCGGAGTTCCAAAACTCCGAAGTGCGCTATGAAAGTGGACATCATGAAAGCCTATGATACTGTGAGATGGAAGTTTATTATTGATATCCTCACTGCTATGAACTTTCCTCCTTGCATGATAAATTGGATCAATGCTTGTATGACTAGTCCTTCTTTCTCTATTTGCATTAATGGCAGTCTTCATGGGTACTTTAAAGGGGCTAGGGGCCTTAGGCAAGGAGACCCTATGTCCCCTTATCTTTTTGTGTTGGCTATGGAGGTTTTGGCTAGAATTCTTGCTGAAAAGTCTAGAAACCCCCTTTTTAAGTTCCATTGGAGATGTGAGAAGACTAAAATTGTTAATCTCTGTTTTGCTGATGATCTTATGATCTTTAGTAGAGGTGATGTGCCCACTGTTAAGCTTATTATGGATGGCCTTGAGGAATTGTCTAACCTTTCTCGCCTTACCCCTAATCCCAGTAAGAGTAACATCTACTTTTCTGGTTGTGAGATGGGGTTACGTGCTTCTATTCTAGGTATTGCTAAATTCAAAGAGGGCACTATTCCGGTTAAATATCTTGGTGTTCCCCTTATTACTACCAAGTTGAGGGCCACCGATTGTGTCCCTCTCATTGATAGGATTACCAAAAGAATGAAGAGTTGGACTAATAGAGCTTTGTCTTATGCTGGGAGAAGCCAGCTTATCCAATCCATTCTTTTTTCCATGCAAGTTTATTGGTCCTCCCTGTTTATCCTTCCTAAGAAGGTTATTAGGGAGATTGAAAGTATTCTTAGAGCTTTTCTCTAGTCTGGCAGTGATCTCAAAACTCACAGTGCCAAGATTGCATGGGATTCTGTGTGTGCTCCTAAAAATGAGGGGGGTCTTGGGTTTAAGTCTCTTGACATTTGGAATAGAGCTGCTATAGCTAAGCATATTTGGTTCCTTTTTTCTGGGGGTGAGGAATCTATGTGGTGCCAATGAGTTAAATCTTATTTACTCAACAGTAGATGTTTTCGGAAAGTTAGAGTCCCAAATGATCCATCCTGGGTTTGGAGGAAGCTATTGTCTCTTAGGGATTGGATGTCGCCTCTGATCACTCACAAAATTGGGTGTGGGAAGTCTACTTTCCTTTGGTATGACAATTGGCATCCGCTTGGTCCTATGTGGAACAAGTTTGGGGACAGAATTATGTATGATTCATGCCTTAACAGTGAGACCAAAGTTAGTGAAATCATTTATGGTCATTCGTGGAAGTGGCCTATTTCCAATTCTTGGGAGATTCAGGAGTTGATTTCCTTTACTCCTGATTGTTGTACACCTAACCCATCTAGGTGTGACCAAGCTATCTGGAAACTTACTATTGATGGTCAGTTTTCCATTCACTCAGCTTGGAATCATTGGAGAAATAGATTTGGGAAAGTGGATTGGCATAGGCTCCTTTGGGGGCCTCATAGGATTCCTAAAGTTAGTTTCATAGTCTGGGTAGCTCTTCACAACAGACTTTATACTGGTGATAGGTTACTTATGTTTGGTCTAGCCCCTCATTCTCAATGCCCTTTCTGCCTAAAACCTGGGGAAAGTCATTCCCATCTCTTTTTCAAGTGCATCTTTTCTAACAGAGTTTGGAGTGCTATTGAAGTTAAATGCAACATAAAGTGGCCTGATTTTGATTGGCCTGATATTGTTACACATGCTACGAAGGAGGCCAAGGGTAAATCTTTGAGGGCCAATATTCTGAGCAATGCATTCTTGTGTTCTGTTTACCACATCTGGATTGAGAGAAATAATTGTGTTTTTAACAAAGGATTTAAGCTTGAAGAGGTGGTTATTAAATCTGTAATCCAGATGGTGAGAAATAAAATGCTGTCTCTGAAGAATTTTCCTAGATCCACAATTTACTATGTAATTTACTGAGAATTTACTAACAATTTACTGAGTAATTTTCTGAGTAATTTACAAAAAATTTAGTGAGAACTTATCGAGTAATTTACTGAGAATTTACAGGGACCTGAGAATTGAGCACTTAGGTGATTTAGAAAACATTAAATGAGTTGCTTAGGCAAAAGAAATGTCGTTAAGCTACAATTGCACCGTATATTCTCTTTCTTGGAGTCTAAGAAAGATTAGTTTGAGTTAAACTTGGCCGCTTAGGCTAATGAAACTAATAGTTGCCTAAGCTAGTTTGTTCTTAGAACAAAAGAGAGAGGGTTGGAGAAGCACGGAGAGAGTTAGAGGAAAACTTTCTTCTTGAGTGGTAGGAGAGAAAGTTAGAGAAAAGAAAGGGAATTAGGATGCAAATTAAAGGGAATTCAAGTTCTTCCTCTTGGACTTGAGAATTGAACACTTTAGTGATTTAGAAAACTTTAAATGAGATGCTTAAGTTCGACTAATACGGTTTTGCACAATCACTAAGTAAAATCTCTTTTCTGGAGGCTTAGCAAGATTAGTTCGAGTTAAACTTGGCCACTTAAGCTAATGAAACTGTTCGTTGCCTAAGCTAATTAGTTCCTAGAAAAAAAGAGAGAGGGGCGGAGAGAGTTAGAGAGAAACTTTCTTCCTAAGAACTAGAAGAGATAGTTGGGGTAACGAGAGGTAAATAGAATGAAACTTGTAGGGAATTGAAATTCATCGATTTGGATATGAGAATTGAAAACACTTAGGTGATTTAGATAACATGAAACGAGTTGCTTAAGTTAAACTATTAACGATAAGCTACGATTATTCCGTAAATTACCTTTCTTGGAGGCTAAGCAAGATTAGTTTGAGTGAAACCTGGCCTCTTAAGCCAATGAAACTGATAGTGCCTAAGCTAATTAGTTTCTGCAATAAAAGAGCGAATGTTCTAGAAGGACGGAGGGAGTTAGAGAAAATCTTTCTTCCTTGGTGGTGGAAGAGAAAGTTTGGGCAAAGAAAGGGAAATATGATGCGAATTGAAATTCAACTTTTTGGACTTGAGAATTGAACACTTAGGAGATTTAGAAAACAATAAATGAGTTGCATGTACTATATATTATATATATTTTTGTGCAGGTTTATGGAATTTCAAGTACATTGTTCAGCTGGCTGGAATGAGAGAGCACGGAATATGTGGGCCGAGTGATGGGAGATCTTATATTGAGTGGAGAGCTCTCTTTTATTGTGGGTCGAGTGAGGGGAGGTCCTATACTGAATGCTTGTTGTTTCTTCTTCTGTATGACTCAATATATTGTTATGGAAATTCCTCTCTATTATATGTTGAACAGGTTAAGCAGCAACTTGTAAGGTGGGATTGCTCCTGGCAGTTTCTCTCGAATGGTTATTGGATATGGGCTTTGGCTGCAAGAAGCTTGCTGTTGGTGACTATCTCTGGGCATTGGCAACAATCTGTGCCGGGGTTTGCCTGGTGGTGTGAAGGTGGCTACAATCAGCGCCCCTCTTTGGCGTTGTACGCTGTGTGGATTTGGTCTTCAGTGATGGCTGCAAGTTGTGCCTTGCCTAGGCATTTCAGTGGGTTCATAAGCTATCTTCATTTCTTTTATTTCTCTCTTGCTGTGGAGGAGTGGTGGTTGATTGCTGTTCAGATTTGGGTGGCAGTTGGCAGGGTGTGTATGTACCATGGTGGTGGCTGCTTCAAGCGCCTTGCTATGCTACAAGTGGGAGCTTATCAGTGGTCTTTCTTTTTATTTTTATTTGTTCACAGTTGTAGTTTGCAGATTGCCTACTCCTACGGGCTGTGTAGGAGGTTTCATGTGTACTTTGGTGTCTCGTGTAACAGGTTTTTTGAGCAATTCGGTAGGATGGGCCCCTCTTGGTTCATCACTTCGGTTTGCTTGGGTTACTATTTTTGTATTATATTTATTTTGTTACAGGTGCCTATCCCTACGGGTTGTGTAGGGAGGTTTTGTGGGTGTGATGGTGCCCATCCCTACGGGTTGTGTAGGGAGTATTGGATTGTTGCTGTGGTGCTTGTTGTTTGCTGGTTTTGTCTTTTGTACAAGGTCCCTATTCATCACAGAATATGGCCGTTGTACAGTTCGACTGGCTAAGTTTTCTTTTGGCTCTCTTTTTTTTCGGATGTAGCTCCTAGGTTTGGTCTAGTGTTTTTGTTTTTGTTTCTTTGGGCTTCGGTGTCTGTGGGCTGAGGCTCGTGTTGTTTTTCTGTTGTTAGGGCCTGGGGTATGCCCCTTGTATTTTTGTAAATCTTTCTATTTTATATTATTTCTTATTCACCCAAAAAAAAAAGAGTCATTTAGATGTCATCTAAGTGGTCTTGGGGGTCCATTTTGACATGTTAAAACCCTGATTTTAGTTGCTTAATTCATGCCATGTTTGGTCTTGTTAAGTGTGGTTCAATACCCCTTTAGCTTGCTTTGAATCTTGGACTTTGCTTGCATACCTTGATTGCATTGTTTGGGTTGGTTTGGCACCATGTTCTTGCATGATTTTCAAGGCTTAATTTGCATGCTATATGTCCATGTTTGCATCCTCTTGAGTGTGCTTGAGAATTACTCTTTAATGCTTGAAGTGTTGGAGATCATTTGCATGCATGTTTGTGTGCCTATTAGTCCTTCACTTTTGAGCACCTTGGCCACTGTTTTAGGCCTAATGAGGGCTGCCTAAACCATGCTTAAGTCCATCCTTGCTTGTTTGCATGCTTGCCTTGCATATTTGCTTGCATACTTGCATAAATGCATTGCATTGTGCATGCATTGCCACACCTCTTGAAGTGAGTCATGATAGAGGTAGAAGCCCCTTGGTTTGACTATGTGCATTGCATTACATTTGAAATCAACATGCATAACTTGGTCTCTTGGGTCATCACGCATTGAAATGCGTGATTGATGGTCCGAGAACCAAAGACCATGTCCCTTTGAGTCATAAACATGATAAGGGACATGGTTGGTGCATACATTGCTTGAATTGCATTGCCATGCAAAGCTCTATCCTCTGCTGTTGTCAAACAGATTCTGCAGGAACTTCTTGCCGATCGACTGCACAGAGTGCCGACCGGCAATCCATTTGTGGCTGATATCTTCATTTTCGGCCGATGACCACCAAATCACAGCCGATGATGATTCCCTCCAGCCGGTGGTGTCTCCTAATGTCCAGGGAAGCAATTCTGAGACTTTGGAAGTCTTCAAAGGAGCAGAGCAGGGAAAACAGAGGCAGCTTGTGCATGGCAGTGGACTTCCGAGCAAGACCCGAGCACGCGTGCATTGAGCCCTCTTCCCGAGGCCCTTTTTCTTGCTTTCTTAAATTAATTAATTTGTTTAATTAATTTAGTTGGTCTGTAATAGTTAATTAGCTAGGATAGTTAATTCATTATTCGAATTGTATTATTCTTTTGGTCCCTCCGAGCGAGGGCGAATTTGTAATAAGTGTGGGTGAGTGTGTGCATGTCTTCCAACCCCCACTTCTTTCTCCCTTTTACTTACCTGCTTTGATGGTTAGTAATAGGTCATGTTTAATTTAGCATACCTTATGCTATGCATGCGTGCATCATTCATCAGTATTGCATGCACCGGACTCGGCACATCATGCTAACTGCATTAGTATTTCAAATCTAACTTGAATACATGCTACTTGTGCATTTTCACATGTCATTCATAGACTAGCCGAGCCTACTCTAGTGACATTCCGTATGCGTTGCATTAGACATTTAGTGGTTTCATACCTGGGTTTACATCTCCTGGGTCATGTTTAGCTCGGGTGACCATTGTCCATGTACTGGGTTCATAGTTCAGTGTGTCAATGCTGGGTTCATGGTTCTTTGCTTTCCAAGTTGTTTCGTAGGAGAGAGGGAATCGCATGTCATGGTGGTCATCGTTGGTCTTTTTGGCTGGCAATGGTGATCCGGCTAGTTGTGCTCTGGATTATGGCTCTACTTCATGATATGATGTTTGGGTTATTTCGGCAGTGCTTCTGCAATGGAAACCAGGTAAGGGTCGGAGAGAGTTATGTTGGGGTTCACTATACTCTTTGTTCTATTGTTTGGAAAGTGCTTGGTGGGTGTCCGGCGGGTTTGATGCGGGACGGCTGCTGTGTTTCTTTTGTCTTGCTGGTGTTTGCTAGTAATTGTGTCCGTCCATGAGTTCTTGCCGTGAGGTGATTGCGTTCATGCGACCTGGCGTGTTCGTTGTAGTCAGGGTCACCGGTGGGCTGTTCTAATTTTTGTGAAGAGCTTCAATGGTGGCCATGGTGTCTTGTACCAGCTCCGGCGCTGATACTACAGTACGTAGGGAGGGTGTGCTTCACGCTCCATTGGTGAGTGGTTCTTTTAGGTTGATAGAGCATGGGCTCACGTGCACATTGAGTAGTGCGTTCTCGCCCATGCGTGTATGTTGTAGTGTGTACAAGTGGGTTAGTTGTATACCACTGGTTTTTGGCATTTGTTTTGAAAAATCGTGGACTGAATTTCGTGACAATTGTTTGGCGTGTTTGAGTGGATATATTCCTGCCTGAAGTTACTTTTGTGAATGACTTAGGTGGGGCCCTCCATTTGAAGATGCTTAACGTAGGTTCACAAGGGTGAGGTTTGTGCATTTTTAATATATGCTGTGTTAGTTGGTTTTGGGTCCCACAAGTTATTTTTTTGTTGAAGAAGCTACTGATTATATTGGTGGTAGTGTAAAAAGTGGATTGTGGGACCCCTTTGATTTTTTTTGAGGGGCTCACGTGGGTGCACTTCAGCTATTCCTATAGCTTGTAGTGAAGCTAATTTTTTGATGAACAGTGTGTATGCTTAGCGTGCTTTATGGATTGGTTAAATCTGGGGGCACCATGTTTATAGGAATTCTGCATATTGTCACTATATGCAGAATTATAATTATATTCGGCCACCAAAAGGTCTGTTTCACATCCTGATACATCTTGGTGTTCCCTGGATGAATTGCAAATCTGGATCCATGAGAGTCTTGCAAAATCCTTCTTTTCAATTCCGGGACGTCGGCCACGCACAATCTTCCTTCAAACTTAAGTACTCCATTTTCAAAGGTGTAACCCGACTTTGGCTTGGTGGTAATCTCGTCGGCTACTTTCTTTAGGAATCCATCCTCCATTTGCCTTGCCTTTACTTCCCCAATAGTAGTCGGCTCCGCTGAAATCATGGTTAAGCACGCCAAACTTCCCACTGATTTCCTACTCAAGGCGTTGGCTACCGAGTTTGCTTTACCTAGGTGATACTGAATCTGCATGTCGTAATCCTTCAATAATTCAAGCCATCTTCTCTGCCTCAAATTCTTTTTTTTTTTTTTTTTTTTTGGGTAAGTAAGTCATAAAATAAAGACAGTAAAATATACAAGTTTACAAGGGGCATACCCCAGGTACACCCAACAACAAATAATAGACGAACAAAACACCACAAACTACAACTGGACCTCTGCCTCAAATTCAGTTCCTTCTGGGTGAACAAATACTTCAAACTCTTATGATCTGTAAAAACATGGCAAGAGGCTCCATACAAGTAGTGGCGCCAAATCTTCAAAGCAAACACCACGGCTGCTAGTTCTAGATCATGGGTTGGATAGTTCTTTTCAAGAAGTTTCAACTGACGGGATGCATATGCTATGACTCTGCCCCCTTGCATTAATACACAACCCAACCCTTATGTGAAGCATCACTGAAGATATGAAATTCCTCATTACCTGACGGGAGTACAAGAACTGGTGCCGTAACTAACCTCGTCTTCAACTCTTGGAAAGCTGATTCTCTATCATTGGTCCATTCATATGCTGTTCCTTTCTTAGTTAGTTGTGTCAATGGCACTGCTATCCTCGAGAAGTCCTTCACAAACTTTCTGTAATAACCTGCCAAGCCCAGAAAACTACGAACCTCGGACACGTTGGTCGGCGTCGGCCAATTCACAATGGCCTCAATCTTGCTCGGATCAACTGATATACCCTCTTTATTAATTACATGCCCTAAAAATGAGATGCTGGAAAGCCAAAACTCGCACTTACTCAACTTGGCGTACAGTTTCTTGTCTCTCAAATTCTGCAAGGCAAGTCTCAAATGATTTTCGTGCTCAATTGTACTCTTGGAATAGATCAATATGTCGTCAATAAAAACAACTACGAACTCATCTAGATACGGCTTAAAGACTCTGTTCATCAAGTCCATGAACGCTGCAGGAGCATTGGTCACTCCGAAAGGCATTACCAAAAATTCGTAGTGGCCATACCTTGTCCGAAAAGCAGTCTTCTCAATTCCTCGGCTTTAACCTTCAACTGGTGGTTAGCCCGACCTAAGGTCGATCTTGAAAGACTCGTGCCCTTGTAATTGATCAAGCAGATGTCAATCCTAGGCAATGGGTACTTGTTCTTTGATGGTTACCTTATTAAGTTCTCTGTAATCAATGCAAAGGCGAGTGTGCCATCCTTTTTCTAACAAATAAAACGGGTGCTCCCCACGGTGAAGTGCTCGCCTAATGAATCCCTTATCCAACAATTCTTGTAACTGTAGTTTCAGTTCTCTAAGTTCAGCAGGGGCCATCCTATTGGGTGTTTTTGGAGATAGGTTGCGTTCCCGACACGAGGTCCACAGTAAACTCTATTTCTCTATCGACTAAGTGGCCAGGCAGCTCATTTGGAAAGACGTCGGGAAATTCCTTAGCAACTGGTATGCCGGTTGACTCAACACTTCCATTCAAATACTTAGTATAACTGCACAAATAACCCTGACACCCTTTTGGATCAACTTATAGGCTTTCATGGATGAGATTAAGTAGGGTGGGGGTACTACTCCTTTACCCTGAAAAAGACCTCGGTTTTGTTTGGGGTCTTCAATGTAACGCTCTTAGTAACACAATTAATGGATGCATGATATGCTACTAACCAATCCATTCCAATATGACATCGAAGTGAGTCATGCTCAATGGCATCAAATCAGCTAATAATTCTACATCCCCAATCCCACAACACACGCCCTATATATGGATGCAATAATTATAGTTCCCCCAGATGGAGTAGATACAGATAACATGTAATCAAGGGTTCTAATGGTCTGTTCAACTTCTCGACAAAATTTAACAGATACAAAGGAATGCGTAGAGCCCGAATTCAATCAAGACGTATGCAACTTGAGAGCAAATTGAGAGTTGCTACCTGACACTACCGTTTCAGCATTCTGGGTGTCTCCTGGCACTAGAGCAAAAACTCTGCCTTGTCTCATCTGTGTTCTTTCGGCGTTGCTTCCTTGTGCAGAGCCCGAGGTGCTCCCATTTTTCTTACCATCACCAGCTCTTGCCTTTGGACAGTCCTTCACGCGGTGGCCTATCTCACCACACTCAAAGCAAGCTCCTGTCGCCCAGCGACAAACCCCTAGATGCGGCTTCCCACAACGTGCACACGTCGGCTTAGCATTTCTATCCTGATCTGAGTTGCTGGAACTGCCCACATTCGCCTTCTTCTTGGCATTAAACGGCGCCCGACGACCTTCATAGTTCTGTCTCTTCTTCTGACTCTCTCCTAAACTGTGATATCGGTTTAAGTTAGCTTTTGCTAAGATGGCCTTGTCTAGCACCTCGGCGTAAGTCGGCATATTGAGCATGTTGACCTGATCTTGAATTGGTCCACGTAGTCCACTTTCGAACTTCCTGGCTTTCCTATACTCATCACTGACCATATAAGGCGCATATCTCGCCAATTCGGTGAAGGCACGGTCGTACTCTGCCACTGTTCTGCTGCCTTATGTCAGAGTCTGGAACTCTGTGGTCTTACGATCTCGAACGCTAAGCGGAAAATGCTTGTTGTAAAACAGTTCTAAGAATCTGGCCCAAGTTAAACCAGGATTAGCCTCCCGAATCATCATCCACCACCTTCGAGTGTCGTCGTCTAATGTGAACGCTGCTAATGTCACCTTCTGAGCGTCGGTGCTGGGAAAGATCTCGAACAGCTTTTCCATCTCCAAAACCCACGCCTCGGCTTTCATCGGCTCTATGCCCCCTGCGAATCTTGGTGGGGTTCATCTTCTTGAACTCTTTAATCAAAGTCATCGTCCCTTCTCCATACAAGGCTGGCTGTGGAGGCACTTGGGGCACTGGAAGAGGTGGAGCTGCATGTCAGCCATCCGTCTGTTCGGCCAGGGTAGATGTAGCGCTTGCATTCTGTTACCTCATCTGCCTCAATTCACGGGTTAAACCTTCAACTAGTCTTTCTAGTCTGTCCAATCTATCCTCTGATTGATCTCGGCCAACTGATTGTCTACCTCCCCTCATGATGCTATGAGTAGGCAAAATGCAACCTTAAAACAAACTGAACCAAGAACCATGTATGCAAATAACAAATGGTTATGCCGAGATAATGCACATCTTGTCAAGTAATAAGCAATATGATGCAATCCTAAAATTATTCTAGAGGACATCCTATGCTCTTTAGGACTCAAAGTGTGTGAATAACGTACTACAAGGAATGTGTGCTCTGATACCAATCTGTCACGACCCCAAACTGCCCCTAGTAGTTTGGTACCGTGATGGCCAGTAATCCGAGATCACCGAAGGCCAACTTACAAAAATTCACACACAGACAGAGTATCGATATATATATGGGGCTCACAAGTGTGGAGGCAATAATTTAAAAATACAAGTAGTCCGTAAGAGCAGTGCGTAAGTTACATGGAAAGGCATACAACTTTACATAATATTACAACTTGGATACAAATACAATAAAGTACAAAATAAATTTTAGATCTTGATCAAAAGGCTTCTCCAGCCGACATGTG
>NW_021024669.1:1760687-1810037 GCF_004153795.1 Camellia sinensis | reverse complement strand
ATGCTTATAGTCCCTTAGCACGTACGGACTTCCAAGAATGTCATCAAAACAAGAATATTTATATATGTATATTTTTTCCAATTAGGAATAACCATTCATGCTTACAAATACTTTCCAAAACGAAGCAAAACAAGACTTTATCAAAGCATTAAAACATAGCTTTATTAAAGATACCACTCACTTAGTTCTTGAGACGTCGGGGTCAAGGAAAGTCCAACCCTACAAACACATGGCAAAGTCTATTGAATGCACTTTCAAACAAGTTTCACATGCATGCAGATGATCTTGGCATTCCCCAAGACTAAGTCAAATCAAAACAAACACAATTCTTTATCTCGGAAAAACATGCTGGGCGACTACCAGGTCTAGGCCGAGGTTCTACATCCCTTGGCCGAGATGTGGCCTCTATTGTCACATTCAAAGGAATGAAGTCGGGAAAAATCTGGGTTTCCCTTCCTTGAAGAACAAGATGAGCATGAATATGAGAAAGATGAATGCAAAGACCGTGATTTGCTATTACAAAATCTGAGATTTCATGCTATGAGTTCAAAAACATGGACCTGGGTACCCATATTCAAGGATCTAGTGAGAACAAACACAAAAACACGAAACTTAATGCAAACTTTTAGATCAAACAAGACCTTTCTTTCAAGAACACATGAACACCATTTTCTCTTTCCAAAACCAACTTTAAATCGATGCATGACATGCAAAACGGGTTCGATCATGCAATGCAGCCAGATGATCAATAAGAATGACAAGAGTAGATCAAGAATCTAACCTCAATACGCGAATCTAATGGTTTGATCTCTAGGAATCAAGCTCGAAACCCACTCTCTCACTCTAAACTTCTTCTTCTTCTTCTTCTAGAGCTTCTCTCTCCTCACAAACAAAGACATATAGCAAATGATACATTTCTAAGTCTTCTGGCTGACTTAACCCTCTACAGAGGCACGTGGCAGCGGCTGGTTGGTGTGACACAAAAAGGTGACTGAGTGACAGGACAAAACTATGACAAAGTGTGTTCAACAAGCAAGATGGCATGGGCACTCTGGCGAGTAAGGATCTCGGCTAATAACAAGACATCGGCAAGTAGGGAATAATCACCTCGGCTAGGAAGGACAACACTTGACTAAGCTATGCCACACCTTGGCCTAGATGTGCCACACCTCGGTCTAGGTCATACCTCTCCGGGACAAGATCACTTAGGTGCAAAGGTAACATCTGGGCCTAGATGATTTACACCTTGGCCTTGGTGATGAACACCTCAGCCAATATGTCAGGGCGAAGGTGGAGATCAAACAAAGTGGTTACAAGGTAATCCTAGACGGAAGACGACCTCGGCTAAACTCACACCAAGCAAGGTACAAAACATGCTGAAACACTTAAACGAACAAGGACAAGACTTGAAACGCAAGCTTATAAGACAGAATCACATGAATGCATATGAGTATAGTTAGGATAGCATGAGGGTTATTACAATTAGGGTTCGAACACTCAGACACTTATTCGGACCCTCTTCCATGATGGCAGATATGTAATTATGGTGTTTACTTGTCATTTCTCATGCACTAGGGTTTAAACAATCGGACACTTATTCGGACCATCTTGCATGATAGCAGATATATAATTATGTTTTTACCTGCCATTTCTCATGCCTTAGGGGTTAAACACTCGGACACTTATTCAGACCCTCTTGCATGATGGCAGATATGAAATTATGGTTCTTACTTGCCATTTGTCATGCATTAGGGTTTCAACACTCAGACACTTATTCGGACCCTCTTGCATGATGGCTGATATGTAATTATGGTGTTTGCTTGGGATTTCTCATGCATTATGGTTTAAACACTCGGACACTTATTCAAACCCTCTTGCATGATGGCAGTTATGTAATTATGGTGTTTACTTGCCATTTCTCATGCATTAGGGTTTAAACATTCGGACACTAATTCAAACCCTGTTGCATGATGGTCGATATGTAATTATGGTGTTTACCTACCACTTCTCATGCGTTAGGGCTTAAACACTTAGACACTTATTCAGACCCTCTTGCATAATGGCGATATGTAATCATGGTGTTTATTTGCCATTTCTCATGCATTAGGGTTTCAACATTCAAACACTTATTCGGACCCTCTTGCATGATAGTAGATATGTAATTATGGTGTTTACTTGACATTTCCCATGCATTAGGGTTCGAACACTCGGACATCCATTCAGACCCTCTTGCATGATTCCAGATATGTAATTGTGGTGTTCACTTGCCATTTCCCGTGCATTATGATTCGAACACTCAGACACATATTCGGACCCTCATGCATGACGGTAGAAATGTAATTATGGTGTTCACTTGCCATTTCTCATGCATTTGGGTTTAAAAACTCGAAAACTTATTCGTACCCTCTTACATGATGGCAGATATGTAATTATAGTGTTTACTTGCAATTTCTCATGCATTAGGGTTTAAACACTTGGAAACGTATTCGGACCCTCTTACATACTGTCAAATGTGTAATTATGGTGTTTACTTTCCCTTTTCAGACATTAGGGTTCGAACACTCGGCCACTTATTGAGACCCTCTTCCATGATGGTAGATATGTAATTATGGTGTTTACTTGCCATTTCTCATGCATTAGGGTTTAAACACTCGGACACTTATTCGGAGTATCTTGCATGATAACAGATATATAATTATGTTGTTTACCTGCCATTTCTCATGCCTTAGGGGTTAAACACTCGGACACTTATTCAGACCCTCTTTCATGATGGCAGATATGTAATTATGGTGCTTACTTGCCACTTATCAAGCATTAGGGTTTCAACACTCAGACACTTATTTGGACCCTCTTGCACGATGGCTGATATGTAATTATGGTGTTTACTTGCTATTTCTCATGCGTTAGGGTTTAAACACACGGACACTTATTCAGACCCTCTTGCATGGTGGCAGACATGTAATTATGGTGTTTACTTGCGATTTCTCATGCATTCGGGTTTAAACACTCAGACACTAATTCAAACCCTCTTGCATGATGGCAGATATGTAGTTACGGTGTTTACCTTCCATTTCTCACGGATTAGGGTTGAAACACTCAGACACTGATTCGGACCCTCTTCCATGATGGCAGATATGTAAGCGTGGTGTTTATTTACCATTTTGCAAGCATTAGGGTTTAAACATTCGGACACTTATTCGGACCTTCCTGCATGATGGTAGATATGTAATTACGGTGTTTACTTGCAATTTCATAAGCATGAGGGTTCGAACACTCGGATAATTATTTGGAGCCTCTTGCATGATGGCAGATATGTAGTTATGGTGTTTGCTTTCCATTTGTCATGGATTAGGGTTTAAATACTCGGACACTTATTCGGACCCTCTTGCATGATGGCAGATACGTAATCATGGTGATTATTTGCCATTTGTCATGCGTTAGGGCTTTAACATTCGGACACTTATTCGGACCCTCTTGCATGATGGCAGATATGTAATTAGGGTGTTTACTTTCCATTTCTCTGGCATTAGGGTTTAAACACTCGGAGACGTATTCGGAGCCTGTTGCCTGATGGCAAATATGTAATTATGGTGTCACTTGCCATTTCGCCGGCATTAGGGTTTAAACACTTGGACACTTATTCGGAACCTTTTGCATGATGGCAGATATTCAATTATGGTGTTTACTTGCCATTCCTCATGCATTAGGGTTCGAACACCAAGACGCTTATTCGGACCCTCTTGCATGATGGCAAATATGTAGTTATGGTGTTTACTTGCAATTTCTCATGCACTAGGTTTTAAACACTTGGAGACGTATTCGGACCCTCTTGCATGATGGCAGGTTTGTAATTATGGTGTTTACTTTCCCTTTTTCAGGCATTGGGTTTCGAACACTTGGACACTTATTCAGACCCTCTTCTATGATGGCAGATATGTAATTATGGTGTTTACTTGCCAATTCTCGTGCATTAGGTTTTAAACACTCGGACACCTATTCGGACCCTCTTGCACAATGGTAGAAATGTAATTATGGTGTTCACTTGCCATTTCTCATGCATATGGTTTGAACACTCGAAAACTTATTCGGACCCTCTTGCATGATGGCAGATATGTAACTATGGTGTTCACTTGACATTTCTCGTGCATTAAGGTTCAAACACTCGAACACTTATTTGGACCCTCTTGCTTGGTAGCAGATATGTAATTATGGTGTTTACTTGCCATTTCTCATGCATTTGGGTTCGAACACTCAGACCCTTATTCGGACCCTCTTGCATGATGGAAAATATGTAGTTATGGTGTTTACTTGCCATTTCTCATGCATTAGGGTTTAAACACTTGGACACATATTCGGACCCTCTTGCATGATGGCAGATATGTAATTATGATGTTTACTTTCCCTTTTTACGGCATTAGGGTTCGAACACTCGGACACTTATCCAGACCCTCTTCCATGATGGCAGATATGTAATCATGGTGTTTACTTGTTATTTCTCATGCGTTAGGGTTTAAACACTCGGACACTTATTCGGACCCTCTTGCATGATAGCAGATATATAATTATGTTGTTTACCTGCCATTTCTCATGCATTAGGGTTTCAACACTCGGACACAGATTCAGACCCTCTTGCAAGATGGCAGATATGTAATTATGGAGTTTACTTGCCATTTCTCATGCATTAGGGTTTAAACACACGGACACTTATTCAGACCCTCTTGCATGATGGCAGATATGAATTTATGGTGTTTACTTGACATTTTCTGATACTTTGGGTTTAAACACTCAGACACTAATTCAAACCCTCTTGCATGTTGGCCGATATATAATTATGGTGTTTACCTGCCATTTGTCATGCATTAGGGTCATAACACGCAGAGACTTATTCGGACCCTCTTGCATGATGGCAGATATGTAATCATGGTGTTTATTTGCCATTTCTCCTGCATTACGGTTTAAACATTCAGACATTTATTCGGACCCTCTTGTATGATGGCAGATATGTAATTATGGTGTTTACTTGGCATTTCTCATGCATTAGGGTTCGAACACTCGGTCACCCATTCGGACCCTCTTGCATGATTGCAGATTTGTAATTGTGGTGTTTACTTGCCATTTCCCGTGCATTAGGATTCGAACACTTGAACACGTATTCGGACCGTCATGCATGATGCCAGAAATGTAATTATGGTGTTCACTTGCCATTTCTCATGCATTAGGGTTTAAACACTCGAAAAACTATTCGGACCCTCTTGCATGGCGTTAGATATGTAATTATGGTGTTTAGTTGATATTTCTCATGCATTAGGGTTCGAACACTCGAACACTTATTCGGACCCATTTCCATGATGGCAGATATGTAGTTATGGTGTTTACATGTCATTTCTCATGCATTAGATTTTAAACACTCGGACACGTATTCGGATCCTCTTGCATGATGGCAGAAATATAATTATGGTGTTTACTTTCCAATTCTCGTGCATTAGGGTTTAAACAATCGGACATTTACTCGGACCCTCTTGCATGATGGCAGATATATAATTATGTTGTTTACCTGCCATTTCTCATGCATTAGAGTTTGAACACTCGGACACGGATTCGGACCCTCGTGCATGACGACAGATATGTAATTGTGGTGTTTACTTTCCATTTGTCATGCATTAGGGTTAAACACTCGGACACTTATTTGGACCCTCTTGCATGGTGGCAGATATGTAATTATTGTGTTTACTTGCTCTTTCGCGTGCATTACGATTCGAACACTCGGACACGTATTCGAACCCTTTTGCATGGTGGCAGATATGTAATTATGGTGTTTACTTGGCATTTCTCATGCATTAGGGTTCAAACACTCGGACAGCTATGCAGACCCTCTAGCATGATGACAGATATGTAATTATGGTGTCTACTTGCCATTTCTCGTGCATTTGGATTCGAACACCCGAACACGTATTCGGACTCTCACGCATGATGGCAGATATGTAATTATGGTGTTTCCTTGCCATTTCTCATGCGTTATGGTTTAAACACTCGAAAACTTATACGGACCCTGTTGCATAATGGCAGATATGTAATTATGGTGTTTACTTGCCATTTCTCAGGCATGAGGGTTCGAACACTCGGACAATTATTCGGACCCTCTTGTATGATGGCCGATATGTAATCTTGGTGTTTATTTGCCATTTGTCATGCATTACTGTTTAAACACTCGGACACTTTTTCGGGCCCTCTTGCATGATGGCAAATAAGTAATTACAGTTTTACTTGACATTTGTCGTGCATTAGGGTTTAAACACACGGACACGTATTCGGATCCTCTTGCTTGATGACAGATATGTAATTATGGTGTTTACTAGCCATTTCTCATACATTAGGGTTCGAGCTCTCAGACACATATTCAGACTCTCTTGCATGATGGTAGATATGTAATTATGGTGTTTACTTGCTATTTCTCATGCATTAGGGTTTAAACACACGGACACGTATTCGGATCCTTTTGCATGATGGCAGATATGTAATTATAGTGTTTATTAGCCATTTCTCATACATTAGGGTTCGAGCACTGGGACACTTATTCAGACCCTCTTGCATGATGGCAGATATGTAATTATGGTGTTTACTTGGCATTTCTCATGCATTAGGGTTTAAACACTCAAACCCTTATTCGGACCCTCTTGCATGGTGGCATGTATGTAGTTATGGTGTTTACTTGCCATTTCTCACGCATTAGGGTTCAAACACTCGGACACGTATTCGGATCCTCTCGCATGATGGCAGATATGTAATTTTGGTGTTTATTTTCCATTTGTCATGCATTAGGGTTTAAACACTCAGACACTTATTCGGACCCTCTTCCATGATGACAGATATGTAATCATGGTGTTTATTTGCCATTTCTTATGCATTAGGGTTTAAACATTCGGACACTTATTCGGACCCTCTTGCATGATGATAGATATGTAATTATGGTGTTTTACTTCCCATTTCTCATGCATTAGGGTTCGAGCACTCGGACACCTATGCAGACCCTCTTGCATGATGGCAGATATGTAATTGTGGTGTTTTCTTGCCATTTCTCCTGCATTAGGATTCGAATACCCGGACACGTATTCGTACCCTCATGCATGATGGCGGATATGTAGTTATGGGGTTTACTTGCCGTTTCACATGCATTATGGTTTAACCACTCGAAAACTTATACGGACCCTCTTGCATAGTGGCAGATATGTAATTATGGTGTTTACTTGCCATTTCTTAGGCATGACGGTTCGAACACTCGGACAATTATTCTGACCCTCTTGTACGACGGCAGATATGTAGTTATGGTGTTTACTTGCCATTTCCCATGCATTAGGGTTTAAACACTTGGACACATATTCGGACCCTCTTGCATTAGGGTTCGAACACTTGCACACCTATTCGGACCCTCTTGCATAATGGCAGATATGTAGTTATGGTGTTTACCTACCATTTCTCATGTATTAGGATTTAAAAACTCGGACACGTATTCGGACCCTCTTGTATGATGGCAGAACGTAATTATGGTGTTTACTTTCCATTTGTCATGCATTATGGTTTAAACACTCAAACACTTATTCGGACCCTCTTGCATGATGGCAGATATGTAATCATGGTGTTTATTTGCCATTTCTCATGCATTAGGATTTAAACATTCGGACACTTCTTCGGACCCTCTTGCATGATGGCAGATATGTAATCATCGTGTTTACTTGCCATTTCTCACGCATTAGGGTTCGAACACTCGGACACCTATGCAGACCGTCTTGCATGATGGCAGATATGTAATTATGGTGTTTAGTTGCCATTTTCTCGTGAATTAGGATTCGAACACTCGGATACGTATTCAGACCCTCATGCATGATGGCAGATATGTAATTATGGTGTTTACTTGCCATTTCTCATGCGTTATGGTTTAAACACTCGAAAACTTATACGGACCCTCTTGCAAAATGGCAGATATGTAATTATGGTGTTTCCTTGCCATTTCTCAGGCATGATGGTTTGAACACTCTGACAATTATTCGGACCCTCTTGCATAGTAGCAGATATGTAGTTATGGTGTTTACCAGCTATTTCTCTTGTATTAGGGTTTAAACACTCGGACCCGTATTCAGACCCTCTTCCATTATGACAGATATGTAATTATGGTGTTTATTTACCATTTCGCGTGCGTTACAATTCGAACACACGGACACGTATTCAGACCCTCTTGTATGATGGCAGATATGTAATTATGGTGTTTACTTGCCATTTCTCCTGTCTTAAGGATTAAACAATCGGACACTTGTTTGGAGCCTCTTGCATGATGGCAGATATGTAATTAAGGTGTTTACTTGCCATTTCTCATGCATTAGGGTTTAGACACTCGGACACTTATTCGGATCCTCTTGCATGATGGCAGATATGTAATTATGGTGTTTATTTGCCATTTCACATGCATTAGGATTTAAACACTCAGACACTTATTCGGACCCTCTTGCATTATGGCAGATATGTAATTATGGTGTTTGCTTGACCTTTCTCATGCATTATGTTTTAAACACTCGGACACTTATTCGGGCCCTCTTTCATGATGGCAGATATGTAATCATGGTGTTTACTTGCCATTTGTCATGCATTAGTGTTTAATCACTCGGACACTTATTCGGACCCTCTTGCATTATGGCAGATATGTAATTATAGTGTTTACTTGACATTTCTCATGCATTAGGGTTTAAATACTTAGACACTTATTCGGATCCTCCTGCATGATAGCAGATATGTAATTACAGTGTTTACTAGACATTTCTCATACATTATGGTACGAACACCCGGACGTTTATTCAGACCCTCTTGCATGATGGCAGATATGTAATTATGGAGTTTACTTGCCATTTCTCATGCATTAGGGTTTAAACCCACGGACACGTATTCAGATCCTCTTGGATGATGACAAATATGTAATTATGGTATTTACTAGCCATTTCTCATACATTAGGGTTCGAGCACTCAGACACTTATTCAGACCCTCTTGCATGATGGCAGATATGTAATTATGGTGTTTACTTGCCATTTCTCATGCATTAGGGTTTGAACAGTCAGACACTTATTCGGACCCTCTTGCATGATGGCAGATATGTAATTATGGTGTTTACATGGCATTTATCAAGCATTAGGGTTTAAACACTTAGACACTTATTCGGACCCTCTTGCATGATGGCAGATATGTAATCATGGTGTTTATTTTCGATTTCTCATGCATTAGGGTTTAAACATTCACATACTTATTCAAATCCACTTACATGACGGCAGATATGTAATTATTTTATTTGCTTGCCATTTCTCATGCATTAGGATTCGAACAATCAGACACGTATTCGGACCCTCATGCATGATGTCTGATATGTAATTATGGTGTTTACTTGCCATTTGTCATGCATGAGGGTGCGAACACTTGGACAATTATTCAGACCCTCTTGCATGGTGGCAGGTATGTAGTTATGGTGTTTACATGCCATTTCTCATGCATTGGGGTTTAAACACTCGGACACGTATTCGGACCGTCTTGCATGATGGCAGATATGTAATCACGGTGTTTACTTTCCATTTGTCATGCATTAGGGTTTAAACACTCAGACACTTATTCGGACCCTCTTGCAGGATGACAGATATGTAATCATGGTGTTTATTTGCCATTTCTTATGCATTAGGGTTTAAACATTCGGACACTTATTCGGACCCTCTTGCATGATGACAGATATGTAATTATGGTGTTTACTTTCCATTTCTCATGCATTAGGGTTCGAACACTCGGACACCTATGCAGACCCTCTTGCATGATGGCAGATATGTAATTATGGTGTTACTTGCCGTTTCTCATGCATTATGGTTTAACCACTCGAAAACTTATACGGACTCTCTTTCATAGTGGCAGACATGTAATTATGGTGTTTACTTGCCATTTCTCAAGCATGAGGGTTCGAACACTCGGACAATTATTCGGACCCTCTTGCAGGATGGCAGATATGTAGTTATGGTGTTTACATGCCATTTCTCAGGCATTAGGGTTTAAACATTCGGCCACTTATTCGGACCCTCTTGCATGGTGGCAGATATGTAATTATGGTGTTTACTTGCCATTTCTCACGCATTAGGGTTTGAATACTCGGACACCTATGGAGACCCTCTTCGATGATGGCAGATATGTAAGTATGGTGTTTACTTGCCATTTCTTGTGCACGAGGATTTGAACACTCGGACACGTATTCGGACCCACGTGCATGATGGCGGATATGTAATTATGGGGTTTACTTGCCATTTCTCATGCGTTATGGTTTAAACACTCGAAAAATTGTACGAAACCTCTTGCATAATGGCAGATATGTAATTACGGTGTTTACTTGCCATTTCTTTGGCATGAGGGTTCGAACACTCGGACAATTATTCGGACCCTCTTGCATAATAGCAGATATGTAGTTATGGCGTTTACCTGCCATTTCTCATGTATTAGGGTTTAAACACTCAGACACGTACTCGGACCCTCTTGCATGATGAAAGATATGTAATTATGGTGTTTACTTTCCATTTGTCATGCATTTGGATTTAAATACTCGGACACTTATTCGGACCCTCTTGCCTGATGGCAGATATGCAATTATGGTGTTTATTTTCCATTTCGCGTGCATTACGATTCGAAAACTCGGACACGTATTCAGACCCTCTTGCATGATGGCAGATATGTAATTATGGTGTTTACTTGCCATTTCTCCTGCCTTAGGGATTAAACAGTCGGGCACTTATTTGGACCCTCTTACATGATGTCAAATATGTAATTAAGGTGTTTACTTGCTATTTCTCATGCATTAGGGTTTAAACACTCGGACACTTATTCGGACCCTCTTGCCTGATGGCAGATATGTAATTATGGTGTTTACTTTCCATTTGTCATGCATTTGGATTTAAATACTCGGACACTTATTCGCACCCTCTTGCATGACGGCAGATATGCAATTATGGTGTTTATTTGCCATTTCGCGTGCATTACGATTCAAAAACTCGGACACGTATTCAGACCCTCTTGCATGATGGGAGATATGTAATTATGGTGTTTACTTGCCATTTCTCCTGCCTTAGGGATTAAACAATCGGGCACTTATTTGGACCGTCTTACATGATGTCAGACGTGTAGTTAAGGTGTTTACTTGCTATTTCTCATGCATTAGGGTTTAAATACACGGACACTTATTCGGACGCTCTTGCATGATGGCAGATATGCAATTGTGGTGTTTACTTGCCATTTGGCATGCATTACGATTCGAACACTTGGACACGTATTCAGACCCTCTTGCATGATGACAGATATGTAATTATGGTGTTTACTTGCCATTTCACCTGCCTTAGGGATTAAACAATCGGGCACTTTTTTGGACCCTCTTGCATGATGGCAGATATGTAATTAAGGTGTTTACTTGCCATTTCTCATGCATTAGGGTTTAAACACTCAGACACTCATTCGGACCCTCTTGCATGATGACAGATATGTAATTATGGTGTTTTTTTGCCATTGCTCATGCATTAGGGTTTAAACACTCAGACACTGATTCATACCCTCTTGCATGATGGCAGACACCAATTATGGTTGCATGATAGCAGATATGAAATCATGGTGTTTATTTGCCATTTGTCATGCATGAGTGTTTAAACACTCGGACACTTATTCGGGCCCTCCTGGATGATGGCAGATATGTAATTATGGTGTTTAATTGACATTTCCCAGGCATTAGGGTTTAAATACATGGACACTTATTCGAACCCTCCTGCATGATGGCTGATATGTAATTACGGTGTTTACTAGCCATTTCTCATACATTAGGGTACGAATACTTGGACATTTATTCAGACCCTCTTGCATGACGGCAGATATGTAATTATGGTGTTTACTTGCCATTTCTCATGCATTTGGGTTTAAACAAACGGACACGTATTCGGATCCTCGTGCATGATGACAGATATGTAATTATGGTGTTTACTTGCCATTTCTCATACATTTGGGTTCGAGCACTCGGACACTTATTCAAACCCTCTTGCATGATGGCAGATATGTAATTATGGTGTTTACTTGCCATTTCTCATGCATTATGGTGTAAACACTCAGACACCTATTCGGACAAACTTGCATAATGGCAGATATGTAATTATGGTGTTACCTGCCATTTCTCTTGCATTAGGGTTTAAACACTCGGACACTTATTCGTACCCTCTTGCATGATGGCAAATATGTAATTATGGTGTTTACTTGCCATTTCTCGTGTAGTTGGATTCGGACAACCGGGCAGGAATTCGGACCCTCATGTATGATGGCAGATATGTAATTAACTTGCCATTTCTCATGCATGAGGGTGCGAACACTCGGACAATAATTCGGACCCTCTTGCAAGATGGCAGATTTGTAGTTATGGTGTTTACTTGCCATTTCTAATGCATTAGGGTTTAAACACTCGGACACGTATTCGGACCCTCTTGCATGATGGCAGATATGTAATTATGGTGTTTAGTTTCCATTTTTCATGCATTAGGGTTTAAACACTCGGACACTTATTCAGACACTCTTACACGATGGCAGATATGTAATTATGGTGTTTACTTGCCATTTAGTGTGCATTACGATTCGAACACTCGGACGCGTATTCGGACCCTCTTGCGTAATGGCAGATATGTAATTATGGTGGTTACTTGCCATTTGTCATGCATTAGGGTTTCAACACTCAGACACTTATTCGGACCCTCTTGAGGGCCAATTACGATAAAGCAGTTCCAGGATTTGAAACTTTCCACATTCATAAGGGATTAAACCCATTGCTAACAGAAGCTTGGCTTAGAGAAATGGTAAAAAATTTCCGCACACTACCCTACATCGAAGCACAGAAAGTGTTTTTCACCATCTTCACTCTTAAAGAAGATGCCCAAGAATAGTGGCTTCTTACCTTGGAAAAAGAGGAGATTGTGAACTGGGCAAGGTTTTTAGAAGTATTCTACGAAAAGTATTTTCCAGACTCACTACGAGAACAGAAGGTTATCAGAGTTCATACACTTGAAGCCGTGAACAATGTCGGTAGCAAAATACGAGAGTAAGTTTACATGACTAGCACAATTTGCAACATATGTTATTCCAACAAAAGCCCGAAAGGCTAGAAAATTTGAAGCTGGGAATAATTCACTGTTTAGCCTAAATAATTATTCATGGTGATTTTTATATCCTTATACTCTCAGTATAATATTTCTCACTCTGCTATATGCTTATAGTTATTATACACTTTCGGGTGATGAGGTTTACGGAGGGGTTGTTAACCCAAGGTTCGTAAGTTTTGAGCATAGCAAGGTCGGGCTTGGAGTAGATATAATGCACCTTGTATATTTGTAAACATAGTTTAGCACTGTCAATATAAATAAATAAAAACTCCAAGTTATGTTTAAATAAAATAAATATTTAGGTACCCTTTTATTTTACCCCGCTATGTCATTAATCTGTTAAATTTAGAAATTAACCTTTGGTAACCTCAGTTATTGACTAGTTATGACGCCTATCCTCTAGGTACCGGGGTTGGGTCATGACAAAAGCAGTATTAGAACCATGATTTATTTAAGAAAAAATAAATAAATATAAAAATCATTGGAATATAGGACACGCGCACAATTAAGAAATAGGATTAGGAAAAACCTTAGTTGTAAGTTATGTTTAGGTATGTCATGTTAGCTATTATATTTTGCATACATGTATGTCATTGATTCCATAGCTAAGTCTAGTCATCCTATTGTGTAGGAGATGCCAGAGCTTAACTTTGGCGACTCCTTCTAGTACGGACCCAAGCCAAGGGATGAAAAAAGAGAATGACGATGGGTGTTAAGGAAGACGATGCTAGTGTCGGTGCTGGTAGAGCCGAATGCTGCTGAAAAGAAATGAGAATGGGTTGTAGGGACTGGAACAAATGGAGGTTGTGACATTCAAATGTTTAATTAATTTTAATACTGTATTAATATTAATTAACTATGATTAAAAAAAGTGTGTTTAATTTTATAATTATATATGATAAAATATAATTTAACTTAAAATTAGAAACTGTTGTGTATTTTCAGGAAAAAAAAAATAAAATACCAACAATGTAATTATTTTGGTTTATGGCCAAGATGTAAATGGGCATTAAAATTAAAGTTAATCTGCTTGCTTGGAACGTGTCATTGGGAAGTGGTAATCATCTATTTAGCTTTAGTATAAATAGTAGAATAGTGCTAACAAATTGAGCATAAGCAAAAGAGAAAAGAGAGAGTCAGCAGAGTAAGGAAAGTTTCAGAATGAAAAAGGAAAATTCAGAAATCGATATTGAGGTGAATTATATCGAGTTATTATAAATTGATTTATATAAATTATAGTAGCATTTCAATATATTATTATAAATAATGAACTCTATTTGCTTAAAAAAAGAAACTCATAGATATAACTGTTATTAAATATATTTTTGGAGATAATTTGACAAATGATAATGTGAGCAATTATTTTGTAAGTATCACAACAGAGGTCCCATGCTTTTGGGGACTTAAATAACCATTGGTTCTTTGATTAAGTGACACTATGTTTGTCATAGATCTATTGATCCTCCATTCTATTCTGTACCGTGACCATTATTATTTTGCTTATACCATGTCTGAATTATATCTGTTATTTAAAATAATTTATTTATTCGAATCGAATTATTTACTGTTTAGCCTATATAATTATCTGTGGTAATTTTTATACCCTTGTGCTCTTAGTATAATACTTCTCACTCTGTCTTGTGCTTATGGTTGTTATATGCTTTCAAGTGATGAAACTTAGGGAGGGATTGTTAACCCTGTGTTCATAAGTTTTGAGAGTAGCTTGGAGTAGACATGATGCACCTTCTATATTTGTAAACATAGTCTAGCACTAATAATATAAATAAATAAAAACTCCAACGTATGTTTAAAAAAATAAATATTTAGGTACCATTTTATTTTACTTCGATGCGTTATTGATCTATTAAATTTGGAAATTAACCTTTGCTAACCTTAGTTGTTGACTAGTTGTGACGCCTAACCTCTGGGTACCAGGGTTGAGTCATGACAAAAGTGGTATCAGAGCCATGGTTTATTTAAGAAAAAACAAATAAGTATATAAATCATTGGAACGTAGGACACAAGCACAATTAAGAAGTAGGATAGGGAGAAACCTTAGTTGTAAGTTATGTTTAGGTATGTCATGTTAGCTATTATATTTTGCATACACGTAGTATCTCATTGATTCCATAGCTAAGTCTAGTCATCCTATTGTGCAGGAGATGTCAGGGCTTAACGTTGGTGACTTCTTCTAGTACGAACCCAAGCCAAGTCTTGAGGAAATCTTAGGAAATCACAGCAACAATGTCCTAGACTTGTTGGAAGGGTGGGGAGACTCAGAAGAAATAGTTAGACGTTCAGACCGCACCCTTAGGCGGTTTACGGGTAGACCAATCTACCTACGAGCAGACCTAGTAGAAGTAGAATATCTGTGGTGGAGGGTTGAAGATACACTAGATAGATACATTAGACTGACCAATGTTGTGGGTTTCGAGTCAGGTAATGGTTATCCTCGCTACTTGGTCGCACTGTTACCCAAAAAATTTATGGTAAGAAGAGAGAATTCTTTCCTCAATGATAACATACAAACTAGAAACCCCCACCCTTAAGACATCATTAATGTCCAAACTGTCGATTTTGGTGATGTTATGACGCATGTAGAGGTGCCGGTGTGGATTACAGGACGTTAGTTATGGGGGCATGAGGCAGGCATTCCAATCTATAAGATTGAGGTGGTTTGGGTATGCTATAGGATTGAGCAAAGTTGTTGGGAATTTGAACATCATATGCAGCCATAATTTCCTTGATTGTTCAATTTTCCAAAATAGACCCCAAGTGTAAGGAACCCTTTTTGATGTACAGGGAGCTAACCATGTCTTAGTTCTAATCCTTTTTTATTTATTTTTATTTTTATTTTTGTTTTTTTTTTTTAAATAGAAAGATTAGACACTAACTAGATGTAACTTTTAACTCGTAGAGGCAAGTGATGTACCAACAGCTATGTGCATAAATAAAATTGGTGTTTTTGAGAATAATGTTTGTAACGTTTTGTGAATTATATGAGTAATGTTTTGTGAATTAAGTGTGTGATGATTAATGTAATGATTAGAAACTATTATGTACAAATAGAAATTGTGGACTGTTTTCATAAAAACTCTTACTCTGTAGTAATGGCTAATGATAAGAATGGTATCATATTGTCATCCAGGGGAGTCGATCCAATAGAAAGAATTGTAGAAAGAGTTGTTTCTAGTTTCTTACAAGCCTTGCAAAATAACGTAACCAATGGAATACCAGAACACCAAGAAGGACCAATTACGATAAAGTAGTTCCAGGACTTGAAACTTTCCACATTCACAGGGGATTTGAACCCATTGCTGGCAGAAACTAGGCTTACAGAAATGGAAAAGATTTCCGCACACTACCTGCATCGAAGCACAGAAAGTGTCTTTCACCACCTTCACTCTTAAAGAAGATGCCCAAGAATAATGGCTTCTTACTTTGGAAAAAGAGGAGATCATGACCTGGGCAAGGTTTCTAGAAATATTCTATGAAAAATATTTTCCAAACTCACTACGAGAATAGAAGGCATCAGAGTTCATACACTTGAAGCCGAGAATAATATCGGTAGCAGAATATAAGAGTAAGTTCATATGACTAGCACAATTTGCAACATATGTTATTCTAATAAAAGCTCGAAAGGGTAAAAAATTCAAAGCAAGTTTAAAGGATGAAATCAAAGGCAAGATTGAGGTTTTGAAATTATCAACCTATGCGGAGGTGGTAGATCGAGCGTATATCGCTGAAAATGGGGCTAAAACCTCTTGTTCTATAGAGGATAGGTCGAAAAAAGCGATTTTAAGAAGAACTGAGCGGAGGATCTAGTTTTGCACCACTAAAGAGAATGAATACAGGACCTATTAGCTCAAACAGTTTGGCCAACCAAAACTCCACTATCATTATGGGTAGCACCATTCCTAATTTTCTAACCTGTGGAAAGTCTCATCGGGGACAGGGCTATCCGGTGATGGAAGCATGCTACAGATGTGGTCAGATTGGTCATTTGGTGAAAGATTATCTAAAATTTACTAACCCTGTGATGATTACCTGTGAATCAGTTCGAAAACCCGGAGTGCCTGTAGGAGTGAAGAAAGAACAGAAACGTCAAGGGAGAACTTTTGCTTTGGTGCCTAGAAACTCCAATGTTATCGAGAACATTGTGTCAGGTACACTTTCTATACGTGGTCATTCAACTATATTTTTATTGATTCTAGATCAACTCATTGTTTTGTTGCTCCACACTTCACTTCCAAATTGATATCGACACCTAAACCCTTGGGATATGCATTATTTGTGTCTTTTCTGTCTGGTGGTTTTGCACTTAGTACTGATGTATATAAATCTTGTGCTATATCCCTAAAATGTGAAATCTTATATGTTGATTTGACTCTACTCCGCATCAGCAGTTTTGATGTAATCTTAGGAATGGATTGGCTTGCTACCAACCATGCCTCTATTGACTGTATGACCAAAAAAGTCTTCCTCTAGTCATCAAACCAACGCAAATTTGTCTTTGAGGGAACTAGAGTTTCTACCCCTACATGTTTCGTATCCTCTATGTCAGCGTAACGACCTTTGAGGAAAAGGTTGTTCTGGTTATATATGTTATGTGGTTGATACTTATCGAGTAGACCTAATATTCAGTTCAATACCTGTAGTTCGGGAGTTTCTCGATGTTTTTCTTGAAGATTTATCGGATACCCTAGTTGACTGAGAATTCGAATTCATCATTAAAACTCAACCTGGTATGCAACTGGTATCAAAAAATCTTTATTGTATGCCTATTATAGAATTGAAAAAGTTAAAAACACAACTTTAGGAATTGCTTGACAAGGGTTTCATACGACCAAGTAACTCACCGTAGGGGGCTCCGGTACTATTTGTGAAGAAAAAGGATGGTACGATGAGATTATGTATTGATTATTAAGAATTTAACAAGGTTATCATCAAGAATCGATACCCTTTGTCGCGAATCGATGACTTATTTGATCAACTTCAAGGCGTTCAAGTATTTTCAAAGATTGACTTGTAGTCTGGCTATCATCAAGTGAAGGTCGAAGCAGGAAGCATTGATAAGACTGCCTTTAGAATGCATTACGGACACTACGAGTTCCTTGTCATGCCATTTGGCATCATGAACGCTCCAGTTGCTTTTATGGACCTTATGAATCTGGTGTTCAAACCCTATATCAATGAATTCGTCATTGTTTTCATTAATGACATTCTCATATACTCTAAAACACTGAAAGACCATGAGCAACACTTACAATCAGTTTTGCAAACACTATTTGATCACAAACTTTATGTCAAATTAAAGAAATGTAAATTCTGGATCACTAGTATATACTTCCTTGACCACGTCATTGACAATGATGACATCTTTATTGACCCACAAAAGATTGCAGCAATCGTGGATAGACCGTGACCTACTAATGTATCTAAAGTTCAAAGTTTATTGGGATTAGCAAGATATTACTGATGTTTCATTCAAGATTTCCCAAAGATTGCTTCACCATTGACTTAGTTAACCTAGAAAAATACCCCGTTCGAATGGACTAACAAATGAGAGTGTTGTTTACAAGAGTTAAAAAGAAGACTTGTGATAGCTCTTATGTTAACACTTTCTGTTGGAATGAATGGGTTTGTAATTTATAGCGATGCCCTGTACAACGGATTAGGTTGTGTTCTTATGCAAGATGTGAAGGGCATTGCATACACCTCATGTCAACTGAAGACTTATAAAAAGAACTATCCAACTCATGATCTGGAGTTAGCTGCGGTGATTTTGACCCACAAAATCCAGCGTCATTATCTCTACAAAGTAACATGCGAAATTTACACTGACCACAAGAATCTTAAATATCTGTTCACACAAAAGGAACTGAACATGAGGCAACGACGGTGATTAGAATTTATGAAAGATTATGATATGAAAATTAAGTACTATCCAGGCAAGGCTAATGTGGTAACAAATGCGTTGAGTCAGAAGGCTATTAGAAGTTTGGCATGTATCCTCACTAACAAGAAATCATTTATTTGAGAGCTAGAAAAGCTAGATTCGGAGTTGGTTTCATGCAAGACTGAGGGATTACTCGCTAATATAGTTATAGAACCCACTTTAGTTGATGAAATTAAGGTACGTTAATGTGAGGACAAACTCTTGAAGAAAAGATATGATGAACAAGGAAGTACACTCGATTCTGATTTTGCAATATGCAACGGGATACTGAAGTTTCAAAATCGAATTTGCATACTCGATATTCTAGAGATCAAAAGAAGATATTAATGGAAGCCCACAACTCGAGATTCCCAATTCACTTAGAAGTACGAAAATGTATCACGATTTGATGAATATTACTGGTGAATGTGAATGAAAAAAGACGTAGCAAGCTATGTATCTAAATGCTCGCAGTGTCAACGAGTTAAGGCTGAACATCAGAGACTTACAGGGTTATTACATCCACTTCCTATTCTGGAATAGAAATGAGAGCATATTACTATGGATTTCATTATAGGATTACCACGATCAGCCTCGAAGAATAATGCGATATGGGTTATAGTAGACTGATTAATGAAGTCAACTCATTTTCTACCTGTTAGAGTCACGTACTCTCTTAACAAATTTGTCACTTTATACATCAAGGAAATCATTCAATTGCATGAGTATCAATTATATCTGATTAAAACTGTCATGAACCAACCCCGGTGCCCAAAGGTTAGAAGTCGCAACTAGACAATTAATCCTAATTTTAACAAATTAAATGGTGCAGGTGGAGACAAGATAAAGTAGTAAATAAATTAAATAGGTAAATAAATAATCGAAATACTCAATGATTTTATTAAAAAAAACATTCATTGGGACCTTTATTTGTTTTATTGATGACCGGACAATTATTACAAAAAAAAAAAATACAAAGCTAGTCTCATTACACGAGGTTACCACTTTTCCTTACATTTCATCACTTGAAAGGGAATAACAGTTATAAACACATAGCAGTGTGAGAAATATTATACCAAGAGAATAGGACACAAAATCACCATGGATAATTATTTAGGATAAAACGTTTTACCTTATTTAATTAGAGTTAATCAATCATTTAAATAGCATAAATGGATTTTAGAATATAAATAAAATAGTCATAACCATGGTATAGAACAAGACAGAGGTCATAAAAATGACAATCAGAACAGAGGTCACCGAAGTGACAATTAGAATAGAGGTCAATGGATCCATGATAAACAGAATGCCACAAAGTGATCAATCAGAGCTCAACGGTTATTTAGGTCCCCCAAGGTATGGGACTCTCGTGGTGGTTCTCACAAAAATAAATGTTTATGTACTCATTGTCCAATAATTTCTAAAATTTAAACAATCATATCCATCGATTTTAATTTAAGCAAATAAGGTTCGTAAAATAATTAACGTAATTGAAACATTAATATAATTTATAAAATATGAATTGTATAAAATAATTTGTAGTAACTCAAGATATATGTAAAATATTTTATGGTGACTCAAGGTATAATATTAATCACATTAACGTAGATTTTTAATTTCCTCTCGTTTATCTACCAAGTATATCGCTTATGTTTCCTCCCCTTTATTTTATCTCCTGCTTATATATATATATATATATATATATATTTTTGGATTAATTACCTAAAAGTCCTATCTACATATTTGGTAGTAGCTTAGGTCCTGTCAAAAAGTTTTTGAACCAAAGTCTCATTTATAGGTAAAAAGACATTTTTGTCTTTCAGCCCAAACAAGTGTATATATAATAGAATTGATGTTATTCACTAGAAAGAAAAAAACAAATCAATAATGGAAGTAAATGAAGATTCGAATCACGAAGGATCTTAAAGAATTTCTCAGTTTGGTTCGCTGTTACACATAAACTAATTTCTCGGTTTTGACAGATTCGTATTTGAGGTTTTTTGAGTTGAAATCTGTTGGAGCTTGTTATGTGCGATTTTGATTTATAAATTGAAGAATTGATTTGCTGGATGTTTGATTTTCGATTTGGTTTATAGGTATGTATTGTTTCGATTTTGTATATTATGTGTTTTTAGAATTTTCTTTAGCTTTGATTGAATTTATTTATGAGAATATGTTGAATAATTTCGATTTTATGAATTGAAGATGTGATTTGCTGGATGATTTCTCGGTTTGGTTTGGTATTTTATGAATTGAAAATGTGATTTGTGAAAACTGAGAAAGTTCTTTGTATTGTTATGAAGTATTTGTTCTGGTTTTGTAGTTCGAATAAACTGAGAATTGTTCTAGTTTTTATTGATGCTATCTTTTTTTTTTGTTTAGATTGAAAGATGAGTGAAGGTTCTACGAGTGTCTCGATTTTTTTGTTATGCAAGTATAATGGTTGCACATTTGCAATTAAGATTGATTGGAATGTTGCATATGATTAGTTGGTTGATAAGATATGTTTGAAATGGGATAGTTTGCAATCTGATAATATTTGCCTATCTTACTCATTGCCTGGACATCTTAGTTGTTCGTTGGATGACAATGAAGAGTTAGAATTGTTGTTGGCATTAGTTGTGCATTTTGATTCAAAGTGTATTGATGTTGTTGTGAGAGGAAAAAACTCACCCATTGACTGTGGTAATCTAAACAAAATATTGGATTATGGAGAAAGAGAATCAATGTTGGAGCTTGAAGTTTGTGATATTGCATTGTCTCATGACAACAGTAAGTCTGTGAACTTGTCAAACAGAGCATCCTCCAAGAGGAATTCGAGGCTGAAGGCTAAAGAAGAGGTTGATATGTTATCATCATTTTGTCGACACAAAGAAAAAGTATTGTTGTTTGCTGGTTGGGCAGTTAGTATTACACATGTAGGAAAAAAATTTGAAGGTGGAATTGTTGAATTTCGTAATGCATTGTTGAAGTTTTCTATTAAGTGTAGATTTGAGTTCATATTTGTTAAGAACGATAAAGTCTGTGTTACCGCACAATGTTTGTTTAGAGAGACAAAAGGTTTTATGTGGAATGTTTATGGTAGAGTGGAGAATGCTAATGGGTTCTTTTATATAAGGAAGCTCAACAATGTCCACACATGTGGTGCTGAAGTACGTACAATGAATCATTCTCATATGAGTTCTGATTTAGTTGCTGATTTGATTGTTGAATGTGTTCGTGATAATCCATTGATATGTCCAGTTCATGTTGTTCAGGATTTTAAGTTAGGGTATGGGCTGAGAGTTAGTTATCATTAAGCTTGGTTGGGGGTAGAAAAAGCAAAGGGTGATATTTTTTCAGACTACTTAATGTCATTTAACCAATTAAGATGGTATGTTGATGTTGCAAAAAGTTGCAATCTAGGGAGTTACATTGAGTTTGAGTGTGACGATGATACTAAATGGTTTAAGAGATTATTTTGTTACTTTTCATGGTTCCATTAGTGGATTTGATTATTGTCGACCTCTCTTGTTCCTTGATGGCACATATTTGAAGGGAAGATTTAGAGGAAATTTACTTGCTGCTACAAGAAAAGATGGAAATCAAGGTACACAAGAAATCTATTTTCTTTGTTTTCTTTGTTCTGAAATTGAGAAAGTTCTCAATTTAGAAATATGATTGAATGTTTTAAATTTTATATAATATTGTTGTTGTATATGCATTTTTATTTTTACAGTTATTCATTTTAGTATTTGATATTTTGAATGTTAAAGTGTTGCCATTTTCTAAGAATAATAGTATATTCTCATTTTTTTTGTTTTGTACATGTAGGATTCTTTCCTGTTTGGTTTGCAATTGTTAGCTCAAAGAATCAAGACAACAGGCATTGGTTTTTGGAGCATTTGAGTACAATTGTGTTCACCAGAATGAAATATTACATTCGTGTCAAATCGTGGCCTTGGATTAGTTAAAGTTTTGCCAAAGGTTTTCCCAATGGCTTTCCATGCTTATTGTTTACATCATTTGAAGATGAACTTGAGGCATCATTTGCGTGGTATGTTTTATGGATTGAAAGAAAAGCTGAGCACTTTGTTTGGAAAATGTGTTTATGCTCCAACTGAAGAAACATTTCATCAATGTGTGGGTGACTTAAAGACTGAAGGTGGGTCAAGAGTTAAAAAGTTTTTAGATGACATACCGTATGATCATTGGAGTAATGCATATTTTCGAGGGCAACACTTTGGAGAGATGTGGTCAAATGTAGCTAAATCTTTCATTTTGTGGATACGGGAGAAACACCATTTGCCTAGCACAAAGTTGATTGATAGTGTAAGAATTAAGTTGATAAGAAAAATTGCTAAGAGGAGGGAACTTGTTAATAAATGGAATGATGTGACATGCCCCAAAATGGAGTCCAAGTTGTATGATGCTTTTAATACTTCGAGGCCATGGATTGTTAGTTCATCTGGGAATGATGTCTATGAGGTGCATTCACATCCATTTGTTTCAGTTGGCATTAGTAGACGAATATATTCTTGTGGCAAGTGATAGTTGAAAGGGTTTCCATGTGCACATGCAATTGGTGCTATACAAAAGAGTGGGCATGATTTGAGTTTATTTGTTGATCAATACTTCTATGTTCAAAGTTATTGAGAGTCTTATTCTTTTCCCATATATCCTGTTCCTTCAATTCGGAAACCAGATTGTAATGTTGATGGTGATAGTGATGTTGTTCTTCCTTCTTTGTCTAGAAAGCAACCGAGAAGGCCAAATAAGAAGAGGATTCATTCCAATGATGAGAAAGTAAGGCAAATTACTTGTGGTAGATGTGAGAAGGTTGGCAATCACAATAAGAAATCGTGTAAGGAGGCTTTGTATTTATTGCAGCTGCTTTGTGATTGTAAAAGTTTCATATTCATAAATTTCTTGAAGTAACAGTTTGTATTGTTGAGAGCTGAGTAATAATCTTCTATGTTTTGAATAAAGTGACATTGAATTGAAAGTAAAAATATTCTTAGTTTCGAATTTTAGTTTTGAAATTGATTGTGATAATATTGTTTGGTTGGCTTTGTGTTTGTTTTTAATGTGAATTATTTATTTAGTTGGCTTTTGTAAATAAACTTGACTGTTGAATGTTTGTTTTGAAGATTATGTGAATACTGTATAAAAAGTGAACATATTTTCAGTTTAAGTTTTTAGTTCAAAATAGTTGATTTTGTGATAATAGTGTTGCGGCTTTTGTTATGAATTGGAACTAGTTATAAATGTGAACAATTGAATGAATGTGAATTAATATTCTAAATAGATGTGATCAATGCTCTATGTTTTGAATAAAGTAACAGTGGACTGAAAGTGAAAATATTCTCTGTTTCGAATTTTAGTTTTTCAAATTGTGATAATATTGTGAGGCAACAAATAAATTGTTGTGATAATATTGTTGTTTTGAAAATTGAGTGAACACTGTATAAAACTGAAAATATTCTCAGTTTTAAGTTTTCAATTTCAAAATAAGTGATTATGATAATATTGTGAGGCAACATGTAACGCCCTCAAAATAATACAAGATAAACCCACATTCTTGACATGCATAGGCATAAGAGGATAAAGTATATTTCTATTTATCAGAGTATTCATTACAAAAGTATGATATATTGACATCAAAAGTAAATTGCTCTACGGGCTTACACCTTTCCAAGCCAACACTTGGTTACAAAGAAGAGAGTACTAACTCAAAACGCAAAATAAGCCATTGGCTTGATTTACACACAAAATAATCACAAAAAGGAAGCCTTCAGCTTCGACAACCTCCCAAGCTGCATCCTTGGAGGTAGCATATCACCTGGACCTGAAAATGATGTCCCACATAGGGTGAGCCAATGCCCAGTAGAGATATGCTAAACATAATATGAGCAATAACTAAAACATTAGCATTTTGATAAATGTTTAACTCATATCAACATACAGCACAATCCAGATCCATGACAAGTATGTCCATAATCCTTTCCAATATCAACAATTTAAATGAGATTATAACTCATAATAAAACACTTCCATACTTCACAATTCTCATGAGATAACAACTCATATTAAAACACTTTATACTTCATAAATGATACACAGATTTGCTGTATCAATGGAGTCTATCCCCTATCTCTTCCCAAATAAAATCCTGTTTAGGAGTCCATCCCCTATCTCCTCCTAAACCGTGGAGTACATCCCCTATCTCCTCTCACACAATACAATGTATATAAACAATTATCATATACACGATCAATCAATACACAAATTCGATATATTATTCCAACCGTCATATTCAATGACATATTCAACCGATTAGTTTTATTTCATCTAATCATCATGCAGTGTCTACAACAATCAATAAGCTCATTTCAAGACCCAAGATATACATATATTGGTCAAAATAGCAAAACCCCTCTTTATTCAAGTTGAAACCCTAACACCCAAAATCACCCAACTTCAACATTAAATCAAAATGACCAAAAGTTTATGTCAAAGATCATAAAAATGAGTAGTTATCCCTACCTCAAATGGAGAGACCAAATGGAGAAGATGAAGGATTTCGAAGGTGCTCCAAACCCAATAATTTTCGAATCAAAATGAAGAGCAAGCCATCCCTTCCTCTTCCTCTCAAGATTTCTCTTTTGTTCTCCTTCCTCTCATTTGGTCGAATGTGTGTGTGTGAGAGTGTTACTAGTGTTTGCCATGCTAGGGAATGGTGATATTTATAGGCAAATCTAGTGTAACATGGCATAGAAGCCCACTGGTTAGAATTGAAAAGTCAAGTTAGGATTTATTGGTTCATTAAAGCCCACTAATAAATACTAGTTGGATTAGGATTTATTGGTTCATTAAAGCCCACTAATAAATACTAGTTGGATTATGAAAAGACACTAGTTGGATTATGAAAAGAAACTAGTTGTCATTAAATGAATACTAATAAGGATATTAAATGAACCACTAATAAGGCTATTAAATGAAAAAGTTTGTCATAAAAGCCTACTAATTGGAATTTGAAAGGACAAGTTTGAATATGAATGGACCATTATGAAAATTTAATGGACACTAACCCTTGGTTTCCAACCATAATCAACTTGTTTTCCCAAACACACCCAACCTGTTTCAAACCTGCCCAACACGACCCAAGACTCATATACAAAGAGTAAAGGATGAAAACAGGAATAAGACAACAACAAATCCACGGAACCGAGTCCAAAATACAATTAAACAATGAAGGGAAAACCGGGATCGCTATAACCTCTCCCCCTTACAGAATTTTGTCCCCAAAATTAGGTACAAGCTGTTTTTCAAAAACAAGTTTTCCTCAATTTTCAACAATGTTACATTTCAATATACAATAACTTGACCCATTACTGGTCATTCCATCTCTTTTCAAGAGGCATTTCACAATCTATAACAACATGCATTTCCTTGAAATTCAACAATTCCAATATACAAAATTCCCAATTCCATATCATACATTCGTGATTCATTTCCATTTCTACAACACATCCAACATTTATAATGTTATAATAAACTTCCATTTTAAGGCAAGTTCTACAATACTTCCATAAACCAAAACATATTCAATGTTTTACAACTTAAGACACGTTCAATGCTCTTAAAGTTTAACAATACAATAAAATATACAACATATGCTCAAACATCCACAAATAGATCCGGATATTTCTCTCGGACCTCCAACTCACGTTCCCAAGTAGCTTCCTCCACCCTATGATGTTTCCACAAAACTTTTACCAAGGGAATGGTCTTGCCTCACAAGACTTGATCCCGCCTATCCAAGACTCGAACCGGTCTCTCCTCATATGAGGCATCCTCATCTACCTTTAAGTCGGTCCAATCCAATACATGCAATGGATCCAGCCCATACTTCCGAAGCATACTAACATGAAACACATCATGTATTCCGGACAACTGCGGCGGTAAAGCTAAACGATAGGCAATCTCACTAATCCTCTCAAGGATCTCAAAACGGCCTATAAACCAAGGGGACAACTTCCCTCTCTTACCAAATCTCATCAACCCCCGCCTAGGTGATATTTTCAGAAAGACGTGATCACCCACTTCAAATGCCAAAGGCCTCCTCCTACGGTCGGCATAACTCTTTTGGCAACTCTGGGCTGGAACAAGCCTCCTATGGATAAGCTCAACTTTCTCCGTCGTTTCCCTCACCAACTCCGGGCCCAACAAAGGTGTATCACCCACCTCAGCCCAACAAATTGGAGAGCTACAAGGTCGGCCATACAAGGCCTCAAACAGTGCCATACCGATACTCGACTGAAAACTGTTGATGTAGGCAAACTCCACGAAGGGCAAGTGCCTCTCCCACGACCCACTAAAGTCAAGAACACAACTTCGAAGCATATCCTCAAGGATCTGAATAGTACGCTCGAACTGCCCGTAAGTCTGAGGATGATAAGCCGTACTTAAAGTCAACCTAGTCCCCAAGGCACTCTGCAAACTCTGCCACAACCTAGCAGTAAAACGAGGATCTCTATCTGAGACGATCGACACTGGGACTCCGTGCAACCTCACTATGTCCCGAATATACAAGTCGGCAAGATGATCGACCGAATCTCTCACGCGCATAGGAATGAAGTGCGCCGACTTAGTCAACCGGTCTACAACCACCCAAATAGCATCACTACCCCGCTGAGTCCTCAGAAGACCTACAACGAAGTCCATAGTGACATGCTCCCACTTCCACTCGGTAATAGGCAAGGGTTGCAACAAACCCGCTGGCCTCTGATGTTCGGCCTTCACTTGTTGACAAGTAAGGCACTTAGACACGAAAACTGCCACATCCTTCTTCATACCCCGCCACCAAAACTGGCGACCCAAATCACGATACATCTTGGTGCCTCCCGGATGCACCGCAAGGCGTGAATGGTGAAACTCTTGGAGTACTTCCTCTCGGCAAGACTCCGGCACAAACAGACGGTCTCGGTATCTCACACTCAGGTCAGGATACACAATCAAACCCTTCTCAACCTTTCCACTGGAGATCTTCTCTCGGAGGGATTCTACCTCAAGGTCACCTCTCTGTGCCTCTAAAACGCGACTCACAAGTGTAGGCTGCGCAACAACAGAAAACAAGGCCCCAGCCTCAACGGATTCGCCCAGAAGCAAATCAAACTCGCCAAGTGCACCCAACATCTCCCACTCCCGGATGGCTATACAAGCTACATCACTAATGGATTTCCTGCTAAGGGCATCGGCCACAACATTGGCCTTCCCCGGATGGTAATGTAATTCAAAGTCGTAGTCCTCAATAAACTCCATCCATCTCCTCTGCCTCAAGTTCAAGTCTTTCTGTGTAAACAGGTACTTCAGACTCTTGTGATCTGAGAACACCTCAAATCTCTCACCATAAAGGTAGTTCCTCCAAATCTTCAAGGCAAAAATCACAGCTGCTAACTCTAGGTCATGTGTAGGGTAATTCTTCTCGTATATTTTCAACTGACGTGAGCCTTAGGCTACCACTTTCCATTCTTGCATCAACACACAACCCAAACCCTCTCGTGAGGCATCATAATACACTGCATAACCCAAATCTCTCTCCGGAATAATCAAAACCGGAGCGGTGGTAAGTCTAACTTTCAACTCTTGGAACGACTTTTCACAAGTCTCACTCCATACAAATTTGACCCCTTTTCGTATCAATCTAGTCAAAGGTGAAGCTAGCGTGGAGAAATCCTTCACAAATCGGCGGTAATACCTAGCTAATCCCAGAAAACTGCGGATCTCAAAAACGCTCTTAGGCTGTGCCCAATCCTGCACTGCCTCAATCTTGGATGTATCAACAGACACCCCTTTCCCGGAGACTACATGGCCTAAGAACTTGACCTCTCCTGGCCAGAACTCACACTTCCCAAACTTAGCATATAGCTTATGGGCTCTAAGCAACTCAAGCACCACTCTCAACTGTTCCTCGTGCTCCTCCTCAGAAGGTGAATAAATCAGAATGTCATCCACGAAACTGACTACAAAACGATTTAAGAATTCCCGGAATATCCGGTTCATCAAATCCATAAACACTGCCGGTGCATTGGTGAGCCCAAAAGGCATCACCAGAAACTCATAGTGGCCATACCGCGTACGGAATGCCGTCTTTGGAATATCCTCCTCCCTGACCCTCAACTGATGGTAACCCAATCTCAAGTCTATCCTAGAGGAACAACAAGACCCTTTCAACTGGTCAAATAGATCATCTATACGGGGCATATGGTACTTGTTCTTAACCTTAGCCCGATTCAATTTTCGGTAATCGATACAAAGTCTCAAAGTACCATCTTTCTTTTTAGTAAAGAGGGCCGGTGCTCCCCACGGCGAAACACTAGGACGAATAAAGCCCTTATCTAGCAACTCTTGAAGTTGAATCTTCAACTCACTCAACTCGGCTGGGGCAAAACGGTAAGGTGCCATGGAAATCGGTGCCGTGCCAAGCACTAAGTCAATAAAGAACTCGATCTCTCGATAGGGTGGCAAACTAACAAGATCCTTGGGAAAGACGTCCGAGTACTCATAAACCACTCTCGGTAACTCAATCTGGATCTCATCACATTCACTACTCATAAGGCTAGCGAGAAGACCACTAAGCTCACTCCGCCCTCGCGGATCATACATCGGTGGCAACACACTACCAACCCGATCCCCCAAGAAATAGAAATAATCCCCGCTCAAGGTACATACTGTGACCCTCTGGCGGTAACAATCAATAATAGCCCGGTATGACGATAACCAGTCCATATCCAAAATTACATCAAAATCCGGCATAGCCATAACTACAAAAGAAAATGGAAGCCTGCGGTCAGCGACCTCTATATCACAGCCCCGACACCCTTGTTTCAAAATCAATTCATCCCCAACAGGTGAGACAACACATATAGGAGATGCTAACTGTGCCAACTCCAACCCCAAAACAACTGCAAATGCAGCAGATAAAAAGGAATGAGATGCACCCGTATCAATCAACACATTAGCAACCGAGTTCCAAAACAAGAAGGTATCTCTCAAAACAGACAGAGCCGGTACAAGATCCTGCGCGGTAACAGCATACACATGCCCTGAAGGCCCCTGATCTACCTGCTCACCTCTCAGAGCAAAAGACTGCTGCACCGACTAAGACGATGAGGCGCCCTAATTGGCCCTCGAGGCTTGAACTGACTGTGCTGGCTGAAAACTCTGTGTATGCCTCGAACCAAACACACCCGATGTAACACTCAACTGTGGGCGGAACCTCTTCAGGTGCCCCACCTGACCACACTGATAACATGAGGACTGGCCTCTGCCCTGACTCTGGCTCTAAGGTCGAGCCAAAAATAAAGCTGTTCTCTGCCCTCCTCCCTTCTGCGGGCAAGCTGGAGACTTGTGGCCCAACTGACCACACTTGTAACATGTAACATCTCCCTAGCTACCTCTCCCGGAGCCTGCACTCGGCACTGGAAAGGTCGATCTAGCAAAGCCACCCTGAGACTGCTGAGGGTTAGGACCCCTCTGTCTCCTGCCATCACCTTGGCCATCCTGACTCCTCTTGGAGCCCCTCAACCTCTCCTCCTCCTCACGCATCATAATCTCCATATGGGCTGCAGCATCTACAAGACGCCCATACTCTCGGATCATAGAACCGTCAACTCTTATCTTGAGCCAATGCCTCAGCTTCTTCTCAAACTCGAGACAACGGCGTTCCTCAGACGCCACAAGCTCAGGTGCAAACCTGGACAAACTAGTAAACGTGGCCTCAAACTAGGCCACTGAAGAATTCATCTGCAAAAGCTGGGAAAACTGATCTCTCAACTTCTCCCTAACAGCGGGAGACAGAAACTTCTCCTGGAAAGCATCCACAAAGGCCTCCCAAGTACCACCAATACGACCCCTCGTGAATTTTCACCACTGACCCGCATCTCCCTTAAGCTAGAAAGCTGCCAAGGTCATCTTCAATACCCCGTCTTCGATGCCTAGCATCTCGAACGTCTTCGTCATCTGTTCCAGCCACTCATCAGCCTTAAGAGGCTCCTTCGGATCCCCTAGAAACTCGTCCGGGTTAGACCGGAAAAACTCCCTCTTCAGAACAGAAGGCCTTGCATCAACAACCAGAGCCTGGACTTGATTCTCAGCTCTGAGAATGTCCATAGATGCTCACAAAGCTCCTGCCATCTTGCGGGCTAAGGCACCCATGACCTGCTGTCCTACTGGCTCGGCCATATTGGCCTGACCAACACCCTCCTGCTGCGCCGAAATTTCATCCGGTATAGGCATTTCCTACCTACCTCGCCTACCTCCACGTCCTCGTCCTGACATCCTAATAAAGGTAACAACGAACGCTAGCACTTTCATAAATGTGCCAAAGCTATAACACTCACGTCCTAATACATGGACAATTGTAATTCACTCCACGTAAGCACATAATCACATAAGCACTTACGAATTTCATTTCTGGATAATGATAGTCCCGAGGCGTTGCTAGTGTTCTGGTTAGAAACAGCATTGATCAAGTGCTTTTCCAACAAGACTCATAGAAACTCAAGGATTCAATCAGCATCCTAGAAATCAAATCCCATACCCATATAGTCATATAAGTATGTTATCACATAAGCACATAACATCATACATCTAAGTCTCTAACAAGCGAGACAAACCCATTGTGATACTAATCACTTCCCACGTACCCAAAGTATTCAAACCCGGTACGCTTTGATACCAAGTTGTAACGCCCTCAAAATAATACAAGATAAACCCACATTCTTGACATGCATAGACATAAGAGGATAAAGCATATTTCTATTTATCAGAGTATTCATTACAAAAGTATGATATGTTGACATCAAAAGTAAATTGCCCTACGGGCTTACACCTTTCCAAGCCAACACTTGGTTACAAAGAAGAGAGTACTAACTCAAAACGCAAAATAAGCCATTGGCTTGATTTACACACAAAATAATCACAAAAAGGAAGCCTTCAGCTTCGACAACCTCCCAAGCTGCCTCCTTGGAGGAAGCATATCACCTGGACCTGAAAATGATGTCCCATATAGGGTGAGCCAACGCCCAGTAGAGATATGCTAAACATAATATGAGCAATAACTAAAACATTAGTATTTTGATAAATGTTTAACTCATATAAACCAACATACAGCACAATCCAGATCCATGACAAGTATATCCATGATCCTTTCCAATATCAATAGTTTAAATAAGATTATAACTCATAATAAAACACTTCCATACTTCACAATTCTCATGAGATAACAACTCATATTAAAACACTTCATACTTCATAAATGATACACATATTTGCTGTATCAATGGAGTCCATCCCCTATCTCCTCCCAAATAAAATCCGGTTTAGGAGTCCATCCCCTATCTCCTCCCAAACCGTGGAGTACATCCCCTATCTCCTCTCACACAATACAATGTATATAAACAATTATCATATACACGATCAATCAATACACAAATTCGATGTATTATTCCAACCATAATATTCAATGACATATTCAACCGATTAGTTTTATTTCATCTAATCATCATGCAGTGTCTACAACAATCAATAAGCTCATTTCAAGACCCAAGATATACATATATTGGTCAAAATAGCAAAACCCCTCTTTATTCAAGTTGAAACCCTAACACCCAAAATCACCCAACTTCAACATAAAATCAAAATGACCAAAAGTTTATGTCAAAGATCATAAAAATGAGTAGTTATCCCTACCTCAAATGGAGAGACCAAATGGAGAAGATGAAGGATTTTGAAAGTGCTCCAAACCCAATAATTTTCGAATCAAAATGAAGAGCAAGCCATCCCTTCCTCTTCCTCTCAAGATTTCTCTTTTGTTCTCCTTCCTCTCATTTGGTCGAATGTGTGTGTATGAGAGTGTTACTAGTGTTTGCCATGCTAGGGAATGGTGATATTTATAGGCAAATCTGGTGTAACATGGCATAGAAGCCCACTGGTTAGAATTGAAAAGTCAAGTTAGGATTTATTGGTTCATTAAAGCCCACTAATAAATACTAGTTGGATTATGAAAAGACACTAGTTGGATTATGAAAAGACACTAGTTGTCATTAAATGAACACTAATAAGGATATTAAATGAACCACTAATAAGGTTATTAAATGAACAAGTTTGTCATAAAAGCCTACTAATTGGAATTTGAAAGGACAAGTTTGAATATGAATGGACCATTATGAAAATTTAATGGACACTAACCCTTGGTTTCCAACCACAATCAACTTGTTTTCCCAAACACACCTAACCTATTTCAAACCTGCCCAACACGACCCAAGACTTATATACAAAGAGTAAAGGATGAAAACAGGAATAAGACAACAACACATCCACGGAACCAAGTCCGAAATACAATTAAACAATGAAGGGAAAACCGGGATCGCTATACAACAAAACACTGCATAAAAACTGAAAATATAAACAAAAACATCAACAAAGCACTGATTGTGATACAGTAAAGTATTGTGTCCACTATTTTCACTTTTCCCATATAGTAGTGTGAGGAATAAGATAATAGAAACTGAAAATATGGACAAAAACATCAAGAAGCCCTGGTGCATATCTCTTTAAGAGTATGACAAAATATTCCATTACACATCATAGAAATTGTAATATGTTTGTGAGGCAATATGCTTGCAACTATCAACAAAAACATTAGTCCTTGTATTAGAGTGTGACAAAAAAGAGTTAATTGAGTTACACATCAAAAAAAGATTTCATTGAATGTTGCAATCTTGACTCTACTTGACCCTGATTGATCTTTGTGAATCGTTGAGGAACTCATGTACTATGTCTGCTCTTAGTCTTGTGGATGTGCCTGGTGGTAATGTGTTTGGAATTGGTTGATGCCTTATGTATTGTCTTATGATGTAACAAACAATAATTCCACAGTTAGCCCTACAGAAATCATTTTTGACATAGTTAGGGAAAAAACAAAATTTTTTGAAAAAGATATTAAAGTTTATTAGTTAGAATAAACATAACATATGTCATTGCTTCTTGTTGAGGGCTGTCTTTGACTGATTCAATCTTCACATCAGGATTCCATGTTTTTTCTGCTTGACAAGGTGTATCCTTCATGTATTCATTGATGATTTTTTGCTGTAAAAAACATCAATATAAAGTATGTAATGATTTACATCTGATTATTATAATGGTAATCTGAAATTTATCTTACCAGTTGATATGCAACGTTATAGTGCTTGTCCTTTCCTTTTCTTGGTCTCAAAGAGTTGAAATGTTTTCAAGTCCCCAAGTGTTTGTCGATAACAAGTAATGTCCAATGATTGGAATTGTGGATGGGGATATGATACATGTGAGGGATTCTTGTAAAGTATTTTTTCAAAAGTTTTTTTCTTTTTTTTTTTTGAAGTTTTCTTCTTCAACATTGGCTGTTTTTTACAAAAAAAATATAAGAATATTCACAGTAATGGTACGAAACTCAATATTCAAATCTCGATCAAAAGCAACAAAACATGATTAACTACGATTTGTCACTCAATTTTTTCAAAATCTGAGTATATTCCTAGCAATGATACCAAACTCAAAATTTGAGAACATTCACAGCAATGATAACAAACACAAAAAAAAATCAACTTTGAAACCAAAATCAAAAGGAAGATAAAGTATAGAATTGACACATGCACATTTATTTCTTACCTAATAGACTTAACAGTATGAAAGACTTGCCATTGTGCTCTGCTCTATCACCAGAATTCTGTGCTTGTGGTTCTCTTTCAAGAATCTCAGCATATGCATCAATTGTCTGTCAAATGGGAACACAAAAGTGATGTTAATAAATTAATGAGAAGTTTTTTTGTGTTAAAATATTACAAATTTTATACGTACACAGCTGGATATGTCATTCCCTTTTACCAAGCTCTTGATATCATTAATAAACACACAATTGTCATATCTTGCCCAAACCATATACAAGCACTACAAAACAATAAAAAATGTGTTAATAATTAATTCAAAATATTTTTAGAAAATAGAACTATTTCTCAATTTCATTTCATGTTTTGTACAACATGAAAAATTGCAAGATTTGTATAAGATTATACCTTGATTTTGTTTGCTTTTCTTTCCAAAGAATTTGTAGTTTATATTTATCTTCGAGAGGTAGCAATTGAGCCACAACATACTTGTTAGAAATTGTCTCATCTTTGTGTTCCTTCTCTTTCTCAACTTTAACTTTCTTGCCTCCATACTCATAATCTGGTATCTTAGTAGTCTTCCTTGCTTTAACTTTGATCTTTTTAATCATGGAATTCTGTAAATTTGTTTGTCTTGATTCTGTCAGATCATCAACTTTTATTGCACAAACTTGTTGGGTTAAGTCATGGACCTCTTCCTCCACTAACTGAATCTGCAACTGAGAATTTTGACAATCTTTTGCATTTGTATTTGTCTCACAATCTTTTGTTGCAAAAGCTTGTTGCGTTATCTTATGGACCTCTTTCTGATGGAGCTCTTTGTCCACCACTTCAAAATTTTCATGGACCTCTTTTTGCACCACTTGAGAATTTTCATCGTTTATTGTATGACCTTCATTCTTTGTATCTGTTCCAAAATTCTTTCCCCCACAAACTCTTGGGTTATCTTATGGACCTCTTTTTCAACCAATTGGTTATGCAATCGAGAATTTTCATCTTTTAATTGTTGTATTTGTGTTGTGAGAAGCCTGTTATCCTGTTCAAGTTTATTTATGTAGACGGTCTTCACTGTGTTGTTAAGTTGCAAATTGTTGTTCTCAGTTTGAAGTTTCTCAAGTGTTTATTGATGAATGTGTTCTTCTCCCTCAGGTGCATCATTGATCATAATGTTGCACAAGCTATCAAAGTCTTCATTTGTGTCTTATTGATTGACATCCCATTCATCTCTCATAGTTGGCAATTTCTGTGCTTTCAAAATTTTGCAATTTCTTATTTGCTGGCTTTTGTTCTTAGTGGTGTTCTTCAGCATCTTGACTATGTTCTTATTCTTCCTCTTCTTCAGTATCTTCTTCTTCTTCTTCTTCTTATTTGGTATTTTCAGCATCTTCTTTTTCTTCTTCTTGTTCTTCTTCTTCTTCAGCATCTTCTTCTTCTTTTCCTTCAATATTTTCAGCATCTTCTTTTTCTTCTTCAGCATCTTCTTCTTCTTACTCTTCTTCTTCTTCCTTTTCTTCTTCTTCTTCTTCTTCTTCAGTGTCATCAAGTTCTTCATCACTTTCGTCACTCAATTGAGCACTAGTTACCTGTAGGTCAACATACAGTAGATATTAGTTTTTGAAATAATTGAAGTATAGGAAACTCAAAAGTTTCTCAATAATAATTCAGTGTATAAAAATAGGGATTTTTCCCAACTTGAATTGAAATTCAAATGAGATGAGGATGTGACTTGTCTTGTTGTCAGCTCATGCAGTGATATGACTTTCAAACGTTTATATAATTTCATAAGATTCCGCTTGATCACCCTTGGGCATGCTTCCCTAACTTCAGGGTGGATGATCAGTGTGTGCTCACACAACCAATACAAATGTAAAGAATTTATGTCATTTGAATAAGAAATAATACTTTTTGTTATTAACAACAAACTAATAGAATAGAGTAAAGATGTACTTACTAAGAGAGTCATAACACATCCTATGACTTTTGCTGGATTTTTGTGGTACTTTTCAATTGAAGACATCAGTTTGTTCTTTATTGCTTCTGCCTAATTGTATTTTTTCATTAAGTTTATGTCTTCCATGTAAATAAGAAATACCCATCCAACTGTTGTTCCTGATGTAGAGAAAAAAAGCTTCAAATAAGTATACATACATAGCATCCTAATTACATCTTCGGTGTCTTCTTTCTTGTTGCCTTTTAATGCTTTTTGCAACAAGTCTATAATGGTTGTGCTCGAATAGCCTTTTAGTTTGTATGGATCTTCTTGTCATAAATAATGATATACTTTTATTTCCATAACCAAGATGCATCGGCTCATTTGCACAAGATATACCGAAGATGGACTTAATGTCTTCTATTGTTAGCTTTACAGTTTCTGGTCCTAACAGGAAAGAACCACTGCTGCCTGGCTGGTATGTTTGAATTATTTTGAATGCAATATCATTATATTTTCTGCATTGTTTATAATTCAACTTGTTCTTTAATATTGCATCAAACAATAACCAGAATGGGGTTTTCTTCAATGCTTTAATATGCTCGTTCCCGAGTTTGATGTGCTGTAATAGTTTCACTATTGTCACATGTTTGATCTAAAAGTTACTTTCCATTCTCTACAGTTTCCCTTTAGCTTTTTCTTCCTCGAAGTTGATTCTTTATGCTTTCTTATTGTTTTCTTTGCATTGCACTTCAGTCTTGGCGTTTTGATGAGTTGATTTCATGTATAGAAAATCAACATAGACGATATATTAACACTGAGAATGTGTCCTAAAAGAATCAATCCAATGTCATTCTCATGAAGTCTAACTTAGATAGCCTTCACGGCTATAAAAACAAAATCAACATTGAAAATGAATCGAAAGCAAGAGAATATTATTAACTAGGGATTTTAACTCAAATTCATTCAGAATTTGAGAATATTCACACCAATGGTACCAAAACAAACAATGAAACCTAAATCAAAAGGAAGAGAACATGAATAACTAGAGTTTTTCAGTCAAATTGATTCAAAACTTGAGAACATTCACAACAATCATGTCAAACTCAACATTGAAACCTAAATTGAAATCAAGAGAATATGATTAAGTCTGGGTTTTCACTCAAGTTGACTAAGAATCTGAGAACATTAATAGCAATCGTACCAAAATCAACATTGAAACCTAAATTGGAAGCAAGAGAATATGATTCACTAGGGTTTTTCACTCAAATTGACTAAGAATCTAAGAACATTCACAAGAATCGTACCAAAATCAATATTGAAACCTAAATTGAAACCAAAAGAATATGATTAACTAAGGTTTTTCACTCAAATTGATTGAAAATATGAGAACATGAACAGCAATGGTACCACACTCAATATTGAAACCTAAATTGAAAGCAAGGGAATATGATTAACTAGGGTTTCTCACTCAAATTGATTAACAAAGCAATGGTATCAAAATCAATGATGAAACCTAAATCAAAAGGAAGAGAACATAAACAACTAGGGTGTTTCAGTCAAATTGATTTAAAACTTGAGAACATTCATAACAATCGTGTCAAATTCAACATTGAAACCTAAACTGAAATCAAGAGAATATGACTAAGTCAGATTTTTCACTCAAATTGACTCAAAATATGAGAACATTCACATCAATCGCACCAAAATCAATATTGAAACCTAAATTGAAAGCAAGAGAATATGATTAACTAGGGTTTTTCACTCAAATTCATTAAGAATTTGATAACATTAACAGCAATGGTACCAAAATCAACATCGAAGTCAAAATTGAAAGCAAGAGAAGATGATTAATTAGGGTTTTTCACTCAAATTCACTATGAATCTGAAAATATTAACAGCAATGGTACAAAAATCAATATTGAAAACTAAATTGAAAGCATGAGAATATGATTAACTAGGGTTTTTCACTCAAATTGATTTAGAATCTAAGAACATTAACATCAATGGTACCAAAATCAACAATGAAACCTAAATTGAAAGCATGAGAACATAATTAACTAGGGTTTTTCACTCAAATTGATTCAAAGTATGAGAACATTCACAACAATTGCACCAAAATCAACATTAAAACTTAAATTGAAAACAAGAGAATATGATTAACTAAGATTTTTCACTTAAATTGATTCAAAATCGGAGAACAATCACAACCAATGTACCAAAATCAACGTTGAAACCTGAATTGAAAGTAAGAAAATATAATTAATGAGGATTTTTTTTTTTACTCAAATTGACTCAAAATATGAGAACATTCACAGCAATCGCACCAAAATCAACATTGAAACCTAAATTGAAAGTAAGAGAACATGATTAATGAGGATTTTTCACTCAAATTGACTCAAAATATGAGAACATTTACAGCAATCGCACCAAAATCAACATTAAAACCTAAATTCAAAGCAAAAGACTATGATTAATAGGGTTTTTCACTCAAATTCACTATGAATCTGAAAACATTAACATCAATGATACCAAAATCAATATTGAAAACTAAATTGAAAGCAAGAGAATATGATCAACTAGGGTTTTTCACTCAAATTGATTTAGAATCTGAGAACATTAACAGCAATGGTACCAAAATCAACAATGAAACCTAAATTGAAAGCATGAGAACATGATTAACTAGGGTTTTTTACTTAAATTGATTCAAAATATGAGAACATTCACAGCAATTGCACCAAAATCAACATTAAAACTTAAATTGAAAGCAAGAGAATATGATTAACTATGGTTTTTCACTCAAATTGATTCAAAATCTGAGAACATTCACAGCAACTATACCAAAATCAACATTAAAACCTGATTTGAAAGTAAGAGAATATGATTAATGAGGATTTTTTACTCAAATTGACTCAAAATATAAGAACATTCATAGCAATCGCACCAAAATCAACATTGAAACCTAAATTGAAAGCAAGAGAACATGATTAACTAGGGTTTTTCACTCAAATTCCTTAAGAATCTGAGAACATTAACAGCAATGGTACCAAAATCAACAATGAAACCTAAATTGAAAGCATGAGAACATGATTAACTAGGGTTTTTCACTCAAATTAATTCAAAATATGAGAATATTCATAGCAATCGCACCAAAATCAACATTGAAACTTAAATTGAAAGCAAGAGAATATGATTAACTAGGGTTTTTCACTTAAATTGATTCAGAATCTGAGAACATTCACAACAATTGTACCAAAATCAACATTGAAACCTAAGTTGAAAGCAAGCTAATATAATTAACTAGGGTTTTTTAGTCAAATTCACTAAGAATCTGAGAATATTAACAACAATGGCACGAAAATCAACGTTGAAACCTAAATTGAAAGCAAGATAATATGATTAACTAGGGTTTTTCACTCAAATTGATTCAGAATCTGTGAACATTCACAGCAATTATACCAAAATCGACAATGAAACCTAAACTGAAAGAATGAGAACATGATTTTGGTGTCATTACAATGAATGTTCTCAAATTCACAAACAAAAACAAAAACAAAAGGTTTGAAAATAAAAGTTTCGAACTCAACATTCAAACTGAAATGAAAATCAAAAACAAAAGTTTTGAAAATGAAAGATTTCGCAAAAACTAGGGTTTAAGATACTTGAATCTTACTTGTTTTCAGCATTTTTGGTTGTTCGGATCGTAGAATGTTTGATGATCTAGTTTGTTCTTTTGAAATCTGAGATGAGATTGATGAAGTAAGACAAAATGTGAGGCAAAATTGATGACGGTGAAAATGAAATCTGTGAGAGCGAGAAATGGTGGGATGAACTGTGAGAATGAAATCGTGAATGTGCGATTTATGTTTTGTGTGTTTTGGTTTGGTAAGGGTAGTTTTGTCATTTAAACTTATTATGGGACTTATTGGTAAAAAGTTTTTGAAGTAGGATTTAATGTATCATTGTTTCCTAAAACAGGACTTAGTTGTAAATCACCCTATATTTTTTTTTATTCCTTTTCTTTGGATGGTGGTGATATCCCCAAGGTTGCTTTCAATCTTAGGTTTGTAGAGACGTTGCAGCACGTTAAGCTTTTACCTTCCTAGCTCTCTATTTGTTACCATCTAAAACTTTTGAGAAGTAAGAACTATCCTTATTACACAATAGCCCCATTCTTAATTGTTCCCATATTTTTATTTATTTTATTTGTTTACATATATTTTTGTAATACACCCAATGGCCCTTTTCATTAAGTCATATTTTACCATATACAATTAAACATTTTACCCTATTATTATTACTATTATTTATTTATATCTATATATATAATTTTTTTTATTTATTTTCTGCATAGTAAAATTAATTGAATATTTGGGTGTCACAAAGTCCCTCGCTTCGTATCTCAATTTTGGAACAAGTTACAAGCAACTTTAGGAACAACACTGAAGTTTGGCAATGCTTATCATTTGCAAATTGATGGACAATTCGAAAGAACGATTCAGACGTTAGAAGACATGTTGTGAGTGTACGTGCTAGACCTTAAAGGTAACTGGGATGAGTATCTGTCTTTAGTAGAATTCGCCTATAATAATAGTAATCAAGCGAGCATTGGGATGGCACCGTATGAAGTGTTGTATGGGAAGAAATGTTGATCACTTATATGTTGGATGGAGGTTAGAGACAGAAAGTTATTGGGTCTTGAAATTGTGTAAATGACAAGTGACAAAATCTAACTCATCCAACAACGAATCTACACTATCCACTCAGAGTCGCTAGAAAATCTCGCAAATATACGGCGATGAGATTTGGAATTTTAGGTAGGAGATCATGTTTTCTTAAAAGTCTCATCAACAAGAGAAGTCATTCAATTTGGGAAACGAGAAAAATTGAACCCGTATTATGTCAGACCATTTGAGATACTAGAAGAATTGACCCTATAGCATATCATCTCGTACTTCCACCAGAATTGTCTAATGTTCACAATGTGTTTCATGTTTCAATGCTTTGACGATACCTTTGAAATTCAAAACATGTTATTGATTATGAAAACCTGGAAATTCAAAGAGATCTCTATTGTGAAGAACAGCTAGTCAGATCCTTGATTGATCCAAATTTTCAAAATAAGACTATACCTCTTGTAAAAGTCTTCTGGCAGAATCATCGTGTTAAAGAAATTACGTGGAAAACTGAAAACCAATGCGAGCTAGATATCCATATCTTTTCGAAAATCAAGGTACAATAAGTTTTGGGACAAACTTTTATTTAGGAGGGGAGAAATGTGATATCTCAAATATTTAATTAATTTAAATACCACATCAATATCAACTAACTATGATTTAAAAAAAAATAGCGTATTTAATTTTATAATTATATGTGATAAAATGTAATTTAATTTAAAATTAGGAATCATTGTGTATAAAAAAAAAAAAAAGAAGAAGAAAAGAAATGATAATGTAATTAATTTGGTATATGGGCCAAGATGTAAATAGGCATTAAAACTAAAGTTAATCTACTTGTTTGGAGATAAGTCTCTAGGTAAAAAAAAATCTAAGAGCAAGGAAGGCGGCAGAAAGTTAAGACTGTAACGCGTCATTCGGTAGTGGTAATCATCTATTTAGCTTTTGTATAAATATAGTAAAATAATGCTAACAAATTGAGCATAAGCAAAAGAGAAAACAGAGAGTCGGCAGAGAAAGTGAAGCTTCCGAACACAAAAGTAAAAATTAGAAATCCATATTAAGGTAAGTTGTATTATATTTTGAGTTATTATAAATTATTTTATGTAAATTAGTTTTTTTATTTCCTAGTAGAAACATTTTTCCCAAGCTAGCCCAAAAGTATATACCTGATGAGATAACAAATACTTCTTTAGAAAATTTAGACATAGAAAATTATGAATTAGAGGATTTAGAAGAGTTTAATTTTGAAGAAAATAGAGACTATTGGAACATAGAAGATTTTCAACAAATTGTTAACCTAGAATTAATTCTTGCAAAAATAGGAAAATTAAAGAAAAAACCAGTATACAGAAGAACAGAAGATAATTTAGATGAAATAATAAGATTAGCTGAAACAATATAAATTTTATGTGAACAGCCCATAAAATACTGGGAAAGAAATAAAGTTTTAGCTAGTTTAGATATAAAAAATAAAGACTATAGGATTACATCAGCACAAATAGATCATACGCCAGCAAACATAGAGGAATTTAGGTCACAAATTAAAGAGTTACTAGATTTAGGAGTAATTAGACCGAGTAATAGCCCGCATAGGAGCGCCGCATTTATGGTAAGAAATCATGCAGAGATAAAAATAGGAAAAGCTAGAATGGTTATAAATTATAAAAGATTAAATGACAATACAGAAGATGATAACTATAATATACCAGATAAAGCTCAGCTCATAAACAGAATACAGACAGCAAAAATATTTAGTAAATTTGATTGCAAGTCAGGATTTTGGCAGATAAAAATGGAAAAGGAAAGCATACCTTGGACAGCCTTTTGTTGCCCACATGGACATTACGAATGACTAGTATGCCTTTTGGACTAAAAAATGCACCTTCCATATTTCAGTGTAAGATGGATAGTATATTCAACAAATATAGTTTTATACTGGTATATATAGACGATATATTAGTATTTAGCCCAGATAAAAATAGTCACATAAAGCATTTATATATAGTATTAGAAGAATTCATAAATAAGGGAATAATAATTAGTAAGAGAAAAATGGTATTAAATAAACCCCATATAGAATTTTTAGGAATGAATTTAGGAGATGGAAAAATTAGGTTACAACCTCACATAGTTAAGAAAATTTTAGATTATCCAGATAAATTAGAAGATACAAAACAACTACAGTCATTTTTAGGAATTTTAAATTATGCACGAATGTACATTCCTAACCTTAGTAAAATAATAGGACCCCTATACAATAAAACCACACCTACAGGGCAAAAATATTTCAATCAACAAGATATAGCCTTGGTTAGAAAAATAAAAGACATTTGTAGAAATCTACACGACCTACAACTTCCCCTAGAATCAGAATATATAATCGTAGAAACAGATGCAAGTCAACTAGGATGGGGAACAGTATTATTCGCCAAACCTAGTAAGTATGATAGTAAAAATAAAGAGCACATTTGTAGATATAGTTCAGGAAAATTTAAAGAAAAGATACAACCATGACCAGCCTAGATTTTGAGATATTAGGAATAGTATATGCAATAAACAAATTTAGATTATTATTACACAAGCCCTTTACAATTAGAACAGACTGTGAAACTATAGTTAGATTTCATAATAAACTTAATGAGCGCAAACTAAGTACCAGAAGATGGGCGAAATTTTTAGATTGTATAGTAGGACAAGGATATAAAGTAGAATTTGAACATATTAAAGGGAGTGATAATAAATTAACAGATTGGCTAAGTAGGAAGATTTATTTAGAGAAAGAAAATAACTAGTTTAAATTTTGTGTAGATAATGGAGAACAGCAAAACCATGAACTTTGGGGGATTTGCCCTTCCCATTCATGACGGATTAAACAAATTCAGACCATTAACAGGAATTGAGCTAGACCCAGTTCAACAGTGTCTTCTAGATAACCTTTGGAACAGTCATAACCACCCAGCTAAACGTCTGTCAGCCTTAAACTCTCTTAGTATATATTTTTCAAAAATCCAGAATAAACCTTTGTCTAAAAGTTTTTCTTTCTATGTAGTAGCTAAAGGAACCAAGCCTAGTATTTACCATGATTGGGTAGAAGTTGAACCCTTAGTTAAAAATTTTCCCACACCTCAGTTTAAAGGATTTTATGATTTTGAGTCAACCAATACATATGCCCGAAGACAAATAGGAACCAGTCACTTTATCAGCCAGATAGCTAAAGATTACTTGGACACATTGGGCAAGATGCAGTCAACCATTCTTGCTATTAGTAGAGTTCCGGTTAGCCAGATAATTGGAAGCAGTAGTACTAACCCTCAGATAGATTCTCAAAATCCTCTCCAAATGTGTAGACATTGTGAAGACCTTACCAGAAATTTCAAGAAAATTATGGATAATGGCAAAAAGGTCAGTGAAGAGCTAGACCAGCTCTGAGATGAAGAAAAACAATTGAGAGCAACCATTCGAACCCTAACCAACCAGCTTAAAAAATTAGTTCCAGGAAAAGGAATTGCCCCATTTCCTAACCCAGAAACCAGAAAACTCACCAGTGAGGAATTTGAATAATTGAGTGCTAGAATGTATTTCTTCAGGCATTCTATCATTCGATCTTTTTGTGAGAAAAGCCAGGAAATAAAGGACCTTAAACCCTATCTATACACCTTAGCCGAAGATAGCAGAAATAGTGAGCTAGTCATTATACAGCAGTTTATTCAGGATCTCTCCATAGCAGGAGTTCACTGCCCTGGTATAGCTTATCAATGGACTTATCTATACAAGGATGAAGAGCAGCCCTGCTTACAAGAGGAAAGATGTATGGACATGCCAGAAGGTTTTGGTAGATGTTAGTGTAACTTAAACTTCAGCATTTGTCTTTGCCAGATAAATCTAGCTACGTTCGAGCCATTGGAGATAGAGATTAGAGGCAAACCGCATTATCTAACAGCCGTACAATTGTTAGATTATGGCTTTGTCTCTAGAATAATTTTCTTAGATCCAGATCAGACAGATAACTTTGAAAATAAACTCGCTCATGCAGTACTTTGTGAAATGGAAGAGCATCATCCCTATGTATAAGCATTAATTGATAGCAAGCTACCAGAATGGAAAGAAATAAGGGGCATCCCAGCCAAGCATAAAATATACCTTAGAGGAACTTCAACATTTCCAGGATACCCGGGACTTCTCAATAGGAGACCCTGGCCATGCAGAAAATTTTCACTCAGAGACCAGCTCAATAAATGGAGGAAATTTGCTAATAATCCTCTATTAGCGTATAACGGAAATTATGGACATCTATTCTACGAAGACAGAAATCAAAAGATATACTGTAACCTAGCTATCCCAGGATATTCCTTCAGTAAAGAAACATTCGTCGATGAAAGTCAGTATCCCAACTATCAGCAAAACGTCTCTCACAAGTTACCACTAATGGGGGAAAATTACCAAGATAATCAATGGGAGAATGAACCAACTATGGGAGATGATTTTTACGACCAGCTTTCAGCAGCAGATCTTGATGATCTCTCAGATAGAATGTACGGGTAAAAAAAAAAATGCACACCATAATTAGACTATTGTAATTGTTTGGAAGTATCCTAACAAGCCCTTGTTTTCTAGACTCAGAAATCTTCCTTTGACCCTTTGAAAATCCACCTTGAAGATTCACTTTGCGAGTCTACATCAATAATTAATCCCTCAAAAGAAGAAGACAAAATCCATAGAAGATAAGGCCTCTCTTCAACTATCAGAGAAATGCACGCCAAGAAATGACAAAAGATTTTGTAAATATTTGTGTCTGTAATTATTTGTGTCTGTCAGTAGTAAGGCTTTTCCTTCACTCACTACTTTAATAGAGCAGACGCCCCCGCCCTGCTCCATTAAAGAAAAGCTGTGAAAGTCCTTGCACGTGTCTTGTAACAAATTATAGTGTCAAAATTTTGTCTAAAAATGAGGATTGAATGATGTGCAATGGAGCCCAAAGCAGTACCCGACATCATTATCCTAACCCTTTATTTGTCTTTATTAGTTTAAGGAGGTTGCCAAAATATGCATATAATTGTCCTTGTATATGTCAACATATGTGGAAATTTTGGCAAAAGCCTATTACTAGGCTTTATTAGGTTTTTTGAAAAGTTTTGCCGTCAAGATTGAGTTAGCTATCAAGACTAGGTCTTAGACTTTTATTTTATTCTCCTTTTTTGTTGTATAAATAGGCATTCATGCCAATGGAAGAAGCAGAATGAAAAATTTCCCTTCACTCCACTTTGCATAAATTTTCAACTCCTCTAAAAAAATTCTAAGGGTCCATTTGGGAAGATGGTTTGTGGTTAAAATTGCCACAAAAGACAAAATAGGCTATTTTAGCCACAACAAACAAAACATCACATCCAACCCATAATCATTATACTCTTCTCTCACAAAAAAAGTCAAAAAAGCCAAAAAATCCTTCTCAAACCAAGCTTTTTAGCCCAGGCTAAAATAGCCAAAAAACCAAAAAGCTAACCCACTTCCCAAACCAACCCTAAGTGCTCCGAGTCTTTCAGAATTTCAGAGTCTGTAATATAATCTTTGTAAGTATATTACTTATTAATATGAAGTGTGAGTAGTCTCTCTTTTTCCTTAAATATTTCAAAAGGGTAACTCTTCTATTCTTAAAATTTATTTTCTTTTTGGAAAAACTAAGTTTATGGAATGCTTGTTTGCTCATTAATATTACATGCTTTGCACATTCGTAGTATCTGTTGTTTTCTATTTTACTACTGAGTGACCTTAGCTGAAGGGCCCGTGTGAGCCGTGGTTAGGCGTTTGAGGGCAAATTGTAGGCAGAAAGGGAAAAGTAAAAAATATAAGATAAAAATATACTATGTTGAACGAAGCTTAGCTTCAAGGTGGGAGTACATGTAATGAAAACAAATATTGCCTAAAAATAGTTTTGCCAAAGAAAAGAATCTTAGAATGCAAGGAGAGCAACCCGAGTAGAAATATTAAGGAAATATTGTTCATAAAAAAAATTAAAAAATCAAAATTGTATGCCTTTAGAAGAAGAACTTAGGATTAAAATCAGAACCAATACTGAGCTTATACAAGAATTAGAAGATCAAAAATTAAGATATCAATTTCTATTATCATTAGCTTCTGGTAGATCTCTAGAAAATTATAGTTTGAAATTTTCTCTAATAAATAGACAGATAATGGTAAAAGAAGAAGCTTTGCAACTAGCTATACAACAGCTTGAAGACTTATTAGCATAACTGTAGAATTAATTATATAATTCTCAGCCCAATTTCAAAATAGTGGTAGACCACTAACTTCATCCTTAGTCTATAGGGCGGTATGTTTATCAGCCAAAACAATATTAGTTTCTTCAAACGAACTGTACATACACCCACAACATATGCGGTATGTTTATCAGCCAAAACAACATTAGTTTCTTCAAACGAACTGTACATACACCCACAACATATGCCCTTAGCACCATTGCCCATTCATCAGAGTTGCGTGCGAAGCGTGGTGGTACCATAGGAGTAGATTCAGTTCCCGCTAGTTTTTTATTTCCTAGTAGAAACATTTTTCCCAAGCTAGCCCAAAAGTATATACCTGATGAGATAGCAAATACTTCTTTAGAAAATTTAGACATAGAAAATTATGAATTAGAGGATTTAGAAGAGTTTAATTTTGAAGAAAATAGAGATTATTGGAACATAGAAGATTTTCAACAAATTGTTAACCTAGAATTAATTCTTGCAAAAATAGGAAAATTAAAGAAAAAACCAGTATACAGAAGACCAGAAGATAATTTAGATGAAATAATAAGATTAGTTGAAACAACAGAAATTTTAGGTGAACAGCCCATGAAATACTGGGAAAGAAATAAAGTTTTAGCTAGTTTAGTTATAAAAAATAAAGACTATAGGATTACATCAGCACAAATAGATCATATGCCAGCAGACATAGAAGAATTTAGTACACAAATTAAAGAGTTAGGACAAAGATGCCGGGATTAATTATTGATGTAGACCCGCAAAGTGAATCTTCAAGGTGGATTTTCAAAGGGTCAAAGGAAGATTTCTGAGTCTAGAAAACAAGGGCTTGTTAGGATACTTCTAAACTATTACAATAGTCTAATTATTGTGTGCATTTTTTTTTTTTACCCGTATATTCTATTTGAGAGATCATCAAGATTTGCTGCTGAAAGCTGGTCGTAAAAATCATCTCCCATAGCTGGTTCATTCTCCCAATGATTATCTTGGCCATTTTCTCCCATTAGTGGTGACTCGTGAGAGACGCTATGCTGATAGTTGGGATACTGACTTTCATCGACGAATGTTTCTTTGCTGAAGGGATATCCTGGGATAGCTAGTAGGGATGGCAATTTGAACCTGACCCGACGGGGACCCGATCCCCCGACCTCGAATTGAGCGATTTTTTCCCGAAAAATACTCCCGACGAGCCAGGGATGGTGATAAAAAATAAATCCCCTATGCTATTTGGGCTGGGGACGGTGATACATTTTCTAGCCCCGGCCTGGCCCCGTCCCGTTTAGGCCCCGAGCTATATATATATATATTGTGTGTTTAGCCCCAATTTATAATATATATATATATATATATATATTGGTTTGGTGACCATCTGTAGACACCCCATTTTTGACCGTCCTCAAGACTTGGACGTCACCATTTGAACACTCGGTGATTACTCGTGTTTGTGTTCGTTTGGAGTTCCCGGAGGTCTCGGCTCGCGCGCCTTGCCTCAGGATCTCCGCACTTGACCGTTTTGTGTCTGGCTTTGCACCAAACACTTGTGTTTTGCCTTGGAGGGGCAGGGCATGCCTTGTGAGACATCCCCACACACCACCGGCCATAGCCACAGGCCACCGGCTGTGTTTTGTTGCCGTCGGCAATCTATTTTACCGGTCGGCACTATTTGTTGCCG
>NW_021024669.1:1727499-1753508 GCF_004153795.1 Camellia sinensis | reverse complement strand
TTGATGGCCATTTAACGCGGCCACATACTGACTACGCACACATGCTCCACCCCTGGGTGGGATTTTGAGATTCGAGGGCCTCATCCCCGTGATAGACAAGGATGTCTTGCTGTGACGGTCCATAGAGCACTTGTTTACCGATGCCTCCACGGTAAGAAATTTCCCTTTGTTTTGATGCATTGTTGAAGCTCACAAGTAGCCCACTAGTTAAATGCCATATATTTCTCATTTTCAAGTGATAGCCAGGAGGATTGGTGGATATAGATCCATATCTAGACCCCGGTGCTGGTATGAGAGACTGCACATGGAGGTCTGCGCATTAGTTGACGCAACTGGCTTTGGGCCCTTTTGCTCAGGGCTTATACAGATGAGAGCTAAGTCACTGTTGTACATAGCCCTGGTTAAGAGATGGTGGGACACCACGGACTCATTCCACTTCTCATCGATCGGGGAGATGACTCTAACCCTGTACAACTTTGCAATGCTCACCGGCATGTGGATTGGAGTTGGCAGTCCGATCCCACATGATCCTGACATGACGCAGTGGAAAGCTGCACAACGTCAGCTTCTTGGAGCGATCCTAGACATTACCAGCCACGAGATGGTGAGGTATAACTAGTTCTTCGAGTACTTCTTTGACTTTCAGCCCACCACTCCAAATGAGGTTGCCCAGTACACCCGTGGCTTTCTTATGTATCACCTCGGTACTACCCTATTTGTGAACAGGGAAAATACCATGGGGTTATATCTTCTGGGGGCACTAGTGTACCTCCCTCGGGTGGCAGAGTGCGATTGGGGTGGCGCTGGTCTGGCCACCCTATACTGTTATATGAGCTCCGTATCCCGCTGCAAGGCGGATTCACTCAGCAGCTATTGGAGAGTCTGGGAGGTATGCCTCACACTTATCTTTTCTCTTCATTCCATTCATTTTGCATTTTCTGCTCATTTACGTTTCATTTTTGCTTATTGAGTTCATCCATCTTTTTCTATTTGCTTCTCTAGGGATATACCTACTTCACCTCATTGGCTCCAGTCCTGGTGTGGCCGATCGAGTTGTCAGTACCCCTCTCACGATACTATAACTCCCAATTTGAGCGTCGTCGCTCTGTAGACCAAGATTTCCCCTATTTCCGCCGCTTCTTTGACACGATCATGGCAGACCAGGTAGCAAAATACCAACCTTTAACTGTTACATACCATGAGCATATTGCCTTGTTTCCTACACTTCACGATCATTCTCATACTATTGATTTCTCACACTGTACTAATCTCTGACATTGCACTGATTTCTCACACCGCACTAATTTTTGACACTGCACTGACATCTGACACTGCACTGCCATTCCTAGACCGCACTGATCTAACACTGCACTAATTTCTGATACTGCATTGTTATTTTAACGCTGCACTGATTTCATAGGTTGACTGGCATCCTTGGGCGAGCATTCCCCAGGTGTCGAGGATGACCTACGCCGCTGCACGGCATGCCTCCACCATGCAGATTCTATTCGAGGGTCCCTTTGATCGGGCGTACTACCTGGGAAAAGGTTCATTCGCCAGACGCGAGGCGCTGCTAACCCCGACATCGCACATCCCCTCCTCAGATTATGAGGGTAGTTGATGAGCTACAGGATGGTCCTCAGATCGACCTCCTGATGTTAGACGGGGACGACAATCATCATCATGAGCCTGGCGACTTCACTACATTCTTACACACCCAGGTGATGGCGCCTCTTACCCCAAGCGTGGCTCGAGTTGTGCCGAAGGTTACTGCTACTGCTGCTATGGCTGGTGGTGCGCTGCAGGAGGTGGCCCTGTTGTTGCTCCCATTCCTAGATTTCCTGCGATCCTCATTAAGATCATGTACATGCGTCCAGATGGAGTGATCAAGTAGATCCTGTTTTAGCGCATCGAGGAGAGGGACCGCATAGTAGTGTTTCTCCTGGCATTGAGCAGGTACACATTCCTCTGTACTTTTACTTACTACACTTTATCTTGTTTTCTACGATTTTTGGTCATTGTTCGCTATTACTTCTATTTGCCTTTCTCAGATTTTGTTCGTTTTGTAGGTACCCTAGGTGTATGCTGATGACCTCCTTCGTACGATCGACTGACTGCTCCTTATGGTACGGAGGAGGCAGACCGCCCTAGTCGCCCATGGGATCGAGGTACATTCTATCTGTAGTCTATTGTTGTTGCCATACTGTACACTCTTGTTAGTTCATACTAATACATGTCCTATTGTTAGCTTTAGCTAGTGCCAGCAGTGCCTACAGGACCTTCCGCAGCTAGTAGATAGAGACGGGGCCTGGTGAGGGGCCGAGGGGGAACCAATTGAAGGAGAGGCCGAGCGAGGTAGAGCTCACCTTCCGAGGAGTTTTTTGACGGGACTACGACCCCCGAGGATGAGGAAGAGGAGGTTGATTTGCAGTCTAGTAACCCTAATGAAGATAGTGATGCACCACCTCCCTAACCAAGGAAGAAAAGGGCGAGGATGGGCTATTGACGAGGATGATGATTTTCGTTTTATTTATTTTTTATTTTTTATTTTTAAAGACTAGCTTCAGATAGACCCTTTTGTTTTTGTTTGAAAGATTTTCTTTTCTTTTATTGCTCTGTAAAACAATGATCGGGGTTAGATCCGCCAGTTATAAAAGATAAGTTTTTGTTGAATGATTTCCTTACACAATGTGATGAATGATTGCATGGCATAACCTTTGCATGAAAACTTTTCATAAGACTTGCTCTTGCATTCATTTGAATCAGATAACTACCCATAACCAGACAAAATCGTGAAATATAAATCGATAACTGGAAACAAAATAAAAACAATTCAAAAATATCAAAAAACACTTGGTACAAACAAAACAAGACTCAAAATACAACTATGGTATGTCAAGGCGAAGGTTGGCCGTTCTGCACTCTGTTGGGCCCGAGGCCATGTGGATCACGTCGAGTGGAGGCAAATCCTGTCTTACGGCTATTGCTTTGGTTGACTTGTCCTTTCGGATGTATTGTTGTAGCCGACCATCTTGTACCAATTCCTCTAGGTGATCCTTCGATGAGTAACAACTCTCAGTATCATGGCCGTGATCCTTGTGATACTCGCACCGCCTATCCCGTCTTCTCGTTTCGGGAGGTCCCACCATTTTGGATGACCATTTGGAAGGTGTTGGAGTTTGGACATAACCGTGCTGATCGGCTCTGACAACTCTATGTATTTCTTGTCGGCGCACCTTGTGCGCCTGCCATTGACTTGCAGTTGTTCATTTGCTTGGCGGGGGCATTGGTCGCTCGATCGGCGAGAATCCCGTCTCTTGTCTTATTTAGCCCGATGTCGTGGTTCAGGGCTTTGAGGTGGTACGAAATTTATTGGCTGAGAAATTTCAGAAGGGGCCGTCTTGTTGGCCACGTTTTCGGCTTTAACCCGTAAGGCGTCATCCTCCACTTTGCAGTATTCCTCAACTTTCTTCATCAACGACCAGACTGTTTTGGGGGGTCTTCAAGTCAAGGAGCTGCAGAGAGCACTGTCAGGATGCAAACCCATTTTGAAGGCGATGATGGCCATGGAGTCGTTGCAAGCGTCATCAACAAAATTAAAGCACTCCCAGTAGCATGCCGAATACGCTCTTAGTGTTTCTCCTGGCTGGATCTGCATTGCCCAGAGAGAGTCGGCTTGTTTCGACTGGACCTCATTGGTGATGAATCTGGCCCTGAAAGATTTCTGTAATTGATAGAAGCTCTTGATCGAAGCCGGCTCCAGTTTATAATACCACCTGACAGCCAATGGTCCCAAACTGCTGGGAAATATTTGGCACTTGAGGGCCTCATCGTCTGCATGCAATGTCATGGCTTGCTTGTAGTGACAGATGTGATTGGTGGGGTCTGATTTTCCATCATAGAGAGTGAATGACGGAGCGTTGAACTTTTTGGGCAGAATCGCCCTTGCGATCCGTCGTATAAAGGGATCATGTTGGTCTTCTTTGTCTGAACTGTTTCTTCTTCGCTTATGGCTTATACGTACACTCTCTTCAAAAGAACTGGTAGCTTCTAGTCGACCCTTCTTTTTGAGCTCTGGGGACAATGAGTCAAAGTCACTGTCAGTGTCTTGTTGTCGGGCTCGAGGTCGTCGACCACCTTCCCTCAGAGGTCGTTTCGGATCTTGGCGTAAAGCTTGTTTGGACTTCGATACTTCCAAGGTGAAATCCTGACAGAGACGTTCATTCTTAGCGATCATGTTCTCTAACCTCTGTTCGTTTTGCTTTACTTGCTCCATAATCGCTTGCATTGCCTCATGTGCTGATGTCGAGGGTGAACCGAAGTTCAAGGCCCTTCTTGCGGTAATATTCTCTGGCCCAAGCATATTGCTTGGAATGGTTTCATTTTGCAGTGTAGGGTCGATAGCGACTGCCGAAGGATCTTCTGTCACGCCCGCCATGGATGTGCTTGAGTATTCCCACAGACGGCGCCAATTATGGGGAAGTGGTTCTAGAAATACTCTTTGGATCTAATGGGGCACTTGAGATCCTCAGCTGGTAACCTGAAAAAGAATGAGCACTCTGGTCGGGGGTGCCGAAATTAGCACTCTGACGGATAAGTCAGTATATACTCTCTCGATTGCTTGTATTTTAAGTTAAGTGTACTAGTTCTCACATACCTCTCTCTGGCTGATGTTCTTCTATTTATATCTTTTCTTTCTTGGGCCTCGGGGCTAGGCCCACATTCAATTCACCGTATAACTATTTACTCGGCTCCTTTGGTTGCAAACCGCTCTTCACTCGACCCCTTATTCAACTGGTTATTTGGCCGAATAGGGTAGGATTTGTATGTATAAGACGGGGCCGAATGCGATGTATATATTTCGACTCTCCATGTCCAATTATTCAGCCTCTTTATGTCTCCCGATATTCGGCCCCCACAAAGTTCAATCTGTTTGGCAACCACTTTTTCTCGAATAAAATGGAAATTGATTTCGATATGTTTTGACTGAGAATGAAAAATAGGGTTAGATGCTAAAGCCATTGCAGATAAACTGTCACACCAGATAGCAGGAATAGTAGAAGAGGAAACACGAAAATCTTTGAGCAACTGCTGAATCCAAGTGAGCTCAGCTATGGTATGAGCTAAGGCTCGATACTCAGCTTCAGTGGATGATCGATAAATAGTTGCTTGCTTTTTGGCTGACCAGGAAATCAAGTTTGAGCCAAGATATACACAATAGCTAAAGGTGGATTTTCGATCAAGACTATCACTGCCCCAATTAGAGTCTGAAAAGGCAGAAAGATCAAAAGGACTAGGTATGAAAGAAAGACCATGAGACAAAGTCCCTTTCACATATCGAAGAAGCCTCTTAACTACTTGAAAATGAGCATTAGTGGGAAGATGCATAAACGGACAAACCTGATTAATAGCATAGGAGAGATCAGGTCTGGTGATAGTCAAATATTGCAGACCACCTACTAAACTTCTATACAAAAAGGGCTGAGCAAATGGTAGAGAATCAGCTGCAGAACATACAGTTTTAACAACCATAGGAAAAGAGCATGGTTTGCAGTCTTGCAAACCTGCTTTGTGCAATAAGGCAGCTGCATACTTGGCTCGAGATAAGAAGTAACCATGCTCATCAGAATGAACTGAAATTCCCAGAAAATAGGACAGAGAACCAAGCTCTTTCATAGAAAAAGCCTTGTGCATTTGCTGAAGAAGGTAAGCAATGATAGCAGAATCATTACCAGTTACGTAAGATATTATCAACATATACCAAGAGAATGGTGAAAATCAATTCCTTCTTGTTGCAAAAAGCCCTTTACCACCAATCTAGCTTTATAATGGGCAATTGTACCATTTGAATATCTTTTAATGCAAAAAACCCATTTGTACCCAATGGCAATCTTATGAGGAGGAAGGTCAACAAGGTCCCAAGTGCCTTGTTGTTGAAGAGCTTGATATTCTTTCTTTATGGCTTGAAGCCACAGAGGTGATTAAAGAGCAGGTTGAACAGAGGTAGGTTCAGTGTCAAGAAGAGAAACAGTAGCAAAAAGACACTGAGGAAGTTGGTGTTTGGATCTAGTGATCATGAGATATTTGTTAGAGACAAAAGAAGGAAGAGAATGAGGAGGTGAGTCAATGATAATAGAAGAAATAGGAATAGGCTGAGCAAGAGAAGTAGGAGTAGTAGAAGAAGAAGGCTCAGAAAAAGAAGAAGGCTCAGAAGGAGCAGTAGATGGAACAGAAGAAGAAGAAGGCTGAACAGGAAGCACAAATGAAGAACTGAGGGAAGAAGGCTAGAAAAGGAAGTAAGAGCAGACAAATCTGAAGATGAAGGAGAAGAAATTGAGGGCTGCTGCTGAGAGAAAAGAAAAGATGATTCATTAAAGATAACATGCCTAGAAATGTAGACTTTTCCAGAAAGAGGATCAAAACATATATAACCCTTAATAGTAGGATGATATCCTAAGAAAACACAAGAAATGGATTTTGGTGCTAGCTTGTGAGGAGTATAAGGCTTTAACCAAGGAAAACATTGGCAACCAAACACTTTGAAAAGTGAAAAATCAGGTAAGATATGAAAGAACATTTCAAAAGGAGTCTTGTGATGTAAAACACTAGAGGGCACTCTGTTAGTGAGAAATGTAGCTGTGGCAATGGCATCAAACCAAAAATTAATTGGAACAGAGAAGTGATGAAGCAATGTGATTGCAGTTTCAATAATATGTCTGTGTTTGCATTTACTATGTGTTTCTTATTCCGGTTAATTAGCTAGAATTACTATGTGATGCACACAGCAAAACAAGTATAGACTAGATCGCCTAATTTGGAACAAAGCATCGCATATCCATTTGTTTGGAAAATATTTTGAAATTTGCTACTCGCAAGTAGGCTAAAACACGGATTTTGATGAGTTGTTCCGACTCAAGCAATCCAACCTTCACCCACAGGCATTCAGGCAGTTCATATCACAAAAGCATCTAGCCACATTGTAAGCATGCCGTCATGTTAACATTCACACTCGTGCGAGATGCTAAAGCACAAAATACTTACAGTGCACTCCAAGCCAAAATAAAGAACTCGTTAGCAATCAATATATGATCCAAGTCCATGTTAAGTGCCTAATGCAACGCATACAAAATGTAATTAGGATAGGCTCGGCTAATCCTAGGACGACATGTGAAATGCAACCATTTAATGCACATATTCAAGTTTAGATTTGAAATACTATGCAGTTAGTATGATGCGTCGAGCCCGATGCATGTATTACTGATGAATGATGCACGCATGCATAGCATAAGGATGCTAAATTAAATATGTCCTAGTACTAACCATCAAAGCAGGTAAGTAAAAGGGAGAAAGAAGTGGGGGTTGGAAGACATGCACACACGCACCCACACTTATTACAAATTTGCCCTCGCTCATTACAAATTTGCCCTCGCTCGGGGGACCGAAAGAATAATACAGATTTAACTAACCTACAAGCTAATTAAATATTATAGACCAATTAAACTAGTTAAGCAAATTAACTAATCTAATAAATAGTTAAACAGCCTCGGGAAGAGGGTCCAATGCAATGCGTGCTCGGCTCCGCTCGGAAGTCCACTGCCATGCACAGGTTGCCTCTGTCCACACTGTTTTCCTTCTCTGATCATTGCAAAATTCCCAAGGTGCACTCTACGAACCCTGTGGGATACCACCGGCCAAAGTAAATGGTCACCGGCCACTAGCTAAGCTATCAGCCACTAATTGTTGGTCGGTCGGCACTAAAGATGGTCGGCCGGCCAAATCTTCCTGCAGAATCCTGTTTTGACAGCAGCAGAGGGCAAAACAAAGGCATGGCAATGCATTCCAAGCAAATGTGTGTACCAACACATCCCTTATCATGTTTATGACTCAAAGGGACATGGTTCTCAGTTCTCGGGCCACCAATCGCGGATTTCAATGTGTGATGGCCCAAGAAACCAAGTTATGCACTTTGATTTCAAATGAAATGCACATAAACAAACAAGGAGCTCAACCTCTACCATACTCAATTCAAGAGGCTAAACATGCATGTCAATGCAATGCAACCTAGACATATGAGCAAGTATGCAACATGAACAATTCGAACAAGCATTCAAGGCATGTGACAATCATGCTAACCAATAAGTATGCCCGATACAATGGGGATGTTCAGGCATGCAAGCAAGCATGTAACTTCATTCAATCATGCCACAACACATGGAGCAAACATGTTAAGCAACCTAAACATGTGACAGCACACAAGTATGCAACAACACACAAGATGAGCATGCAGCAACATGCGAACTATGGACTTAAACTAATTTGGGCAGCTCTATACCAAGCCCAAAACAGTAGCCAACATGCTTAAGAATGAAGGCAAAATGACATGCAAACATGCGTGCACACAAGGACCAACACTTAGGCCTATAGAAACAACTCTAAGAGGATGCAAACATGGACAAATGGCATGCATTATAAGCTCTAAAAATCATGTTAGAGAAGGTGCCAAACCAATCTACAATGCAAGCTAGGCATGCCACCAAGCCCAAGGACTTAAACCATGGCCATATGACATATGAAGCAAATGACCAAAATGAACTAGAATAGCCCTAAATCATGCAAAAGTAAGCCCCAAACACCACTTAGATAGCATCTAAATGATCTAATCCTAGAGGCATACACAATGGCACAAACACGGAGCAAGAAACACCAACCTTTTAAAGCATGAAAGGGGCATCAAATGCAAGCATACGAGCATATCATGAAGACTGAAATGACTTGACAAATGGTTCCAAACCACTGAAATGATGCAAGGATCGCATGCTAGAGGGGTCAATGCTTAAGGCATACAAGAAAGGTTACATGGTAGCTATACAAAGCAAAGCATGGACAATCCAAATGACCCAAAACAGACCTTTAGCATGCTAAAACAAGCATAAAAGCTTCACGAAGCTAAGCCAAAAACATGCTAGAAACAAGGCTCAAAGCACAAGGCATGTTAAGGCAATTCATGGCATTACAAGACATGTATGCTAAGCAAGCATGGTGTGTCTAAACCAAGTAAAAACAGTGCTATATTGTGGCATAATAAGCATAAAAACAATTAAGGCATGGCCAACATACACTTAAACAAGGCGCTCTATAATGAGGCTTAAATGGCCATTATTGAAGACAACAAGGAGAGCGAGTGGCCCCGTCCTTCCTAGGACCTTAAGGCACCATCCTCACCACCGAAATCCCTCAAGATTTCAGTGGTGAGGAGGCCCAAACGAGGTGGTCCCGGAGCTCAACCAAAATGGCACAAAATGGGGCCAAACAAGCCCTAAGAGGGGTCAAACAACCCCGAAGCTCAAAACACTCTTAAAAAACTATTTTAAGCAGGTAAAAACAGAACTTTTATATGTTATATGCAAAGTCTAAAAATAGTTGCAAGATAGTCAAAAAAACTATGCAAAAATGGGGAATAAAGGGCAAGAACACTCACCCTTCTTGACCCTCTTCAAGAATGATGCGCCAGCAGCTTTTTCAAGCTCAAAACCACCCAAAAACACCAAGAACAGCCTTCTGGTCCCTTAGCAACCAAGAGAAGGTGTAGGAGTAGGTGTTTGTGTGCAATAGCAAGACTAAACACACACACAAGGCAAAAAGAGAGAGATATAGAGATGGAATAGATACAAACTCAAACCCTAATCTCAGAGCTCTTCTGAAAATTTTTGTAACCCTAATGAAGGGAGAAGAGGCTCCCTCTTATAGACAATCCCTCTTGTAAATCTTTCCAAACAAGCTAGTCAAGAGGGAGATCCCTCCATACACGTGTATGGAGGGGAGCAAAGTGTATGCCAGCTAGCATAGCTGGCATAAAAATATCTGCAAAAGCAGATGAACAGTGGTCGGCCAGCCAAAAATGCAATTTGACCAAAATAGATGGCCGGTCAACCATCTAGAGTGCCGGTTGGCCAAACATTTGGCTGATGGAAACAAAACATAGTCGTTGGCCTCAAGCCATGGCCGGTGGAGTGTGGGGATGGCCAAAAAGCCATTCCCTGCCCTCCAAAGCAAAAAACACTAGTGTTTGGTGCAAAACCAAACACAAAACAGTCGAGTCGAGAGATCCTGAGGCAAGGCGCGTAGCCGAGACCTCCGGGAACTCAAGACGAACACAAACAAGGATGATCACCGAGTGTTCAAACGGTAACGTCCAAGTCTTGAGGACGGTCAAAAATTGGGTGTCTATTGTTGCCCCTCTTTGACAGAACTCAAAAGTCATAAGAATGACAGGAGTGAGTGTCAAAGCCCAGAGACGACCCATTTTTGACAAGGCCGAAGACTTTGACAAAGCATGCAAGACAATAAAGATATGCGCCCGAAGGCAGGGGCAAAATGCAACTGATAATGCAAGAAGCCGAGCATAACTTATGATCATGCAAAGAAAGCTGTAACGGAGCATAACATGTAACAGTTTTAAACTAGCATACATCAATCCAACTACACTACAATGCAGAAAGGATGTAAGACAATTATGCAATTCTCGATACGTCTCACTCGGAGAATATAATACCTGCACGGTTCGTCTGGTTGCACCAGCTTCAAATGAACCGTACATACAATATCATGCCTAAAAGAGAAAGAAAACTTAATAGGTCCAATATCGTTAGCAATGTGCATATCAATGCAAACGAAAGCTGCGCGACAACGCGAATGTAGAATTTACGGTCTCCTTATACCAAGGGGTGCACAAACAGTGCGATGATATGCAATTGAATCTAATGTAATGCAAATGATATGCAAAATTACAAAACAAATGTAAAAACAATGCAAATAATATGCAAAACATACAAAACTATGTATAAACAATGCAAACAATATGCAATGCAATTGAATCATGATCCAATCATGAGTGGTTCAAAACCACACAAATGTCTAAGAGATGATGGAGATGCAAAGTCCGTCTACCATAGAAAAGGTGCCGCAACCCTCAAACCAACATACCAGCGTGGAATAGGCGCGTACACATGCAGAACTATGAGTGATGTAGATGGACACAAGAACAAGTAATTGGGTGGAATGACATAAGTGGGGAAATGACCCGCTGAGGAAAGACCAATGATCCTAATGCTAGATGCAAAAATTACACTACAATGTAATATATACGATGGATATGGCATGCAGCCAAACCAAATCTTGCCTAGGAAAGGCATGGACACATACAAACCGCGTCTAACACAGATACGGTGTCGTCACCCTCAAACCAACATACCAGCGTGGAATATGTGCGTACACATAATATCATAATTGTGCTTCGACGTGAAAAATATGGGCACATACCAGACCAAGCTTAACATGGAAAGGCGCAAGCCATAAATGGAGGTGATGTAATGAATGCATGCAAACTACAATGTAATATTTACAATATGCAATGGATGGAATGGATGTACAATGCATCATATACAATGAATGCTATGTACAATGTGATCTGCTGAGGAGAATGCAATGGATGCAGTGGATAAGGCCTGCGGCCAAACCGTATTTTGCCTAGGAAAGGCATGGACACATACAAGCCGCGTCTAACACAGAAACGGTACCGTCACCCTCAAACCAACATACCAGCGTGGAATAGGTGCGTACACATAATATCATAATTGTGCTTTGACGTGAAAGATATGGACACATACCAGACCAAGCTCAATCATGGAAAGGCGCAAGCCATAAATGGAGGTGATGCAATGAATGCATGCAAGCTACAATGCAATATATACAATATGCAATGGAATGTATGTATGTACAGTGAACGCATGACATATGCATTATTTACAATAAAAATGCATGACATATGCATTATTTACAATGATGCATGACAGATGCACTACATACAGTGGATGCATGACAAATGCATGAAAATGCATGCCATTTACAGTGCATTACATATGCATATATTTTTTTTGTTTTTTGAAATGCAAATGTTGCATGTTATTTTTGGCTTTTTCTTTCGAAATGCAAATGATGCATGTTTTTTTTTGTTTTTTTTTTTCGAAATACAAATGATGCATGTTTTTTTTTTTGTGAAATGCATGTCGTTTTGAATGCGTGACAACGCAAGTTGCTTGAAATGCATGGCAATGCATGTGAATTTGAAATGCGCGACAACGCGCGGCTTGAAATGCATGACAATGCAAATGAGGAAGATGCATAACAACGCATGTAAGGTGCGTATGGCAACGCGTGACGAGGATCATGCATGACAATGTAGACCGACGGATTTAAGGTCTCCTAGACCGAGCGGGTTTAAGGTCTCGCCAGACTGCGCGTGTTTAAGGTCTCGCCAGACCGTGCGAGGTGTATGACAATGCAAGCATAATGACGTATAACTCAGCACGCGTTCACATCAAAGCGTTATAAAGCAACGTGTGTGGGGCAACTTTCAAATCTTGAAAGGGACAAAAGGATACAAAAAGGATACACCTTGCACATATTCAAGTGCGGCGCACAGAAGACACAGTCTGAGGTCAAAACGGAGGCCGATTGAGCCTCGGAAATGCACTGTCTTGCACTGTCTTGAGCAATGAAGGCCCCAAACCACATATCTGACCCAAACAAGGTTGTAAGAGGCTCACCGGCCATCAGAGGAGGTTACTGGTATCAATCCCGACACGCTGCTGCCCTGCTCTCCTTTTGCTCTACTTTCCTTCTCTACTGGTAGTTTTAAGCACATTGCACTGCCTCAGGTAGGTTTTTGTTTTCTCCAAAACTTTGTACTTGAAAAAGATGATGAAATGAAACAAACTTTTTGTCTGAAAAATTGTTACATTTGTACATTTCATACATTGCATCGCATTACATAACAATGTAAATGGAATTGATCTGAAAATCAAACATTTGTATTGTAATAACCAGGTAATGAACCAGCTAACAGCAAAACAACTTAAACAGCCGACTGCTCAGTCCGAACACTCGGCTCATGCTCTGCTGGGGATTAATCTGCATACAGCGAATCCTAAACAAACAGTTCAATCTGACAAGACGGAATACAAAGGTTGAATTTGCTGAATCTGAAACACACTCAGATGCAATCCGGAATCCATATGCTCATTGTTTTCACGCGACCTGGGTTGAACCGCCGCGGCTTTACGAAAGAACCAAATCTGTTTTGCACAAATGTGGAGAATGACACAGCACTCTGAGCACAAAATGATTTATTTTTGAAAAAAAGGTTTCTCAAACTGGGGTATTGAGCCTACGACTGAACTCAGTGAAAAAGACTCAACAGCAAAAATCAAAAGGTAAACTACCTAGACACAACGAGTGACACTCGGAAAAGACTCAAAACAAAAGTTGAGCTAAACAAAACAAAAGACACGACACACAGACGTGTTTACAAAAATGAAAGACCTCAAATCACGAACTAAAGAGTCCAAATATGTGTTGGTCAAACCTGCCAACCTTCTTTAGTCTAGATAATTATCTCGACTAAAGAGTGCAAAAATGTATTGGTCAAACCTGCCAACCTTTTTTAGCCTAGATACTCATCTCGGCTAAAGAGTCCAAATATGTGTTGGTCAAACCTGCCAACCTTCTTTAGTCTAGATAATTATCTCGACTAAAGAGTGCAAAAATGTATTGGTCAAACCTGCCAACCTTTTTTAGCCTAGATACTCATCTCGGCTAAAGAGTCCAAATATGTGTTGGTCAAACCTGCCAACCTTCTTTAGTCTAGATAATTATCTCGACTAAAGAGTGCAAAAATGTATTGGTCAAACCTGCCAACCTTTTTTAGCCTAGATACTCATCTCGGCTAAAGAGTCCAAATATGTGTTGGTCAAACCTGCCAACCTTCTTTAGTCTAGATAATTATCTCGACTAAAGAGTGCAAAAATGTATTGGTCAAACCTGCCAACCTTTTTTAGCCTAGATACTCATCTCGGCTAAAGAGTCCAAATATGTGTTGGTCAAACCTGCCAACCTTCTTTAGTCTAGATAATTATCTCGACTAAAGAGTGCAAAAATGTATTGGTCAAACCTGCCAACCTTTTTTAGCCTAGATACTCATCTCGGCTAAAGAGTCCAAATATGTGTTGGTCAAACCTGCCAACCTTCTTTAGTCTAGATAATTATCTCGACTAAAGAGTGCAAAAATGTATTGGTCAAACCTGCCAACCTTTTTTAGCCTAGATACTCATCTCGGCTAAAGAGTCCAAATATGTGTTGGTCAAACCTGCCAACCTTCTTTAGTCTAGATAATTATCTCGACTAAAGAGTGCAAAAATGTATTGGTCAAACCTGCCAACCTTTTTTAGCCTAGATACTCATCTCGGCTAAAGAGTCCAAATATGTGTTGGTCAAACCTGCCAACCTTCTTTAGTCTAGATAATTATCTCGACTAAAGAGTGCAAAAATGTATTGGTCAAACCTGCCAACCTTTTTTAGCCTAGATACTCATCTCGGCTAAAGAGTCCAAATATGTGTTGGTCAAACCTGCCAACCTTCTTTAGTCTAGATAATTATCTCGACTAAAGAGTGCAAAAATGTATTGGTCAAACCTGCCAACCTTTTTTAGCCTAGATACTCATCTCGGCTAAAGAGTCCAAATATGTGTTGGTCAAACCTGCCAACCTTCTTTAGTCTAGATAATTATCTCGACTAAAGAGTGCAAAAATGTATTGGTCAAACCTGCCAACCTTTTTTAGCCTAGATACTCATCTCGGCTAAAGAGTCCAAATATGTGTTGGTCAAACCTGCCAACCTTCTTTAGTCTAGATAATTATCTCGACTAAAGAGTGCAAAAATGTATTGGTCAAACCTGCCAACCTTTTTTAGCCTAGATACTCATCTCGGCTAAAGAGTCCAAATATGTGTTGGTCAAACCTGCCAACCTTCTTTAGTCTAGATAATTATCTCGACTAAAGAGTGCAAAAATGTATTGGTCAAACCTGCCAACCTTTTTTAGCCTAGATACTCATCTCGGCTAAAGAGTCCAAATATGTGTTGGTCAAACCTGCCAACCTTCTTTAGTCTAGATAATTATCTCGACTAAAGAGTGCAAAAATGTATTGGTCAAACCTGCCAACCTTTTTTAGCCTAGATACTCATCTCGGCTAAAGAGTCCAAATATGTGTTGGTCAAACCTGCCAACCTTCTTTAGTCTAGATAATTATCTCGACTAAAGAGTGCAAAAATGTATTGGTCAAACCTGCCAACCTTTTTTAGCCTAGATACTCATCTCGGCTAAAGAGTCCAAATATGTGTTGGTCAAACCTGCCAACCTTCTTTAGTCTAGATAATTATCTCGACTAAAGAGTGCAAAAATGTATTGGTCAAACCTGCCAACCTTTTTTAGCCTAGATACTCATCTCGGCTAAAGAGTCCAAATATGTGTTGGTCAAACCTGCCAACCTTCTTTAGTCTAGATAATTATCTCGACTAAAGAGTGCAAAAATGTATTGGTCAAACCTGCCAACCTTTTTTAGCCTAGATACTCATCTCGGCTAAAGAGTCCAAATATGTGTTGGTCAAACCTGCCAACCTTCTTTAGTCTAGATAATTATCTCGACTAAAGAGTGCAAAAATGTATTGGTCAAACCTGCCAACCTTTTTTAGCCTAGATACTCATCTCGGCTAAAGAGTCCAAATATGTGTTGGTCAAACCTGCCAACCTTCTTTAGTCTAGATAATTATCTCGACTAAAGAGTGCAAAAATGTATTGGTCAAACCTGCCAACCTTTTTTAGCCTAGATACTCATCTCGGCTAAAGAGTCCAAATATGTGTTGGTCAAACCTGCCAACCTTCTTTAGCCTAGATAATTATCTCGACTAAACAATGCAAAAATGTATTGGTCAAACCTACCAACCTTCTTTAGCCTAGATACTCATCTTGGCTAGAGAGTGCAAAAAATGTGTTGGTCAAACCTGTCAACCTTCTTTAGCCTAGATACTCATCTCGGTTAAAGAGTGTAAAAACGGTATTGGTCAAACCTGTCAACCTTCTTTAGCTTAGATACTCATTTTGGCTAGAGAGTCCAAAAATGTGTTGGTCAAACCTGCCAACCAACTTTGCCCCCAGTCATGCGAAGATGTTTACAAGCAGAATAAATACAAGTACTAAAAAAAAAACAATTGTACCGGAAAAAATGTATACTTATTTTATTGAATGTCAAAGAAAATTACAAGTGCAAAAAAGCTAAAAATAGAATATGTTGAGATTGGCCGTGTTCCATGGCCTTGGGATAGCTCGGTGTAGACACTCCATTTTTGACCGCCCTTAAGACTTGGGCACATTATTCCGAACACCCGATGATGGAAACTACACTGTGTAATCTTTTGAATTCTCAACGAAGAAATTTGGATTCAAGCTCTAATCCCAAACCTTGCACCCCATTTTGGCCAAACTATTTTAGATCTTAAAACTCTCGTTTCAAAATATTTTTCCAAATGCTTCTACGATGTCCTGAGACTTGTGTTTCGTTTAAAATATTGCACTTTTTGATAAATCAAGTAAGGACAAAGTGGAAATAAATAGAAGGAAGGTCAACTCATTGAAAAATATTTATAAACATCTTATTTATAGGTTTGAAGTTGAAGGAAATAGGACGGGAGGGAAGAAAACTAATTTAGGAAGAAGTTAAGCATCAAACCGTTAAGAAAGAATGAGCATCCTTCACTAAATTATGCATATCTCTTTGAACACTTAGAATTTAGATATGAGGCCACCATCATTGGAAAGTAGACTTTTGGGGATTCAATTTAGACACAAGAATCACCTAAAATCGAGTCCGGATAAGGGAAATATGCCCATTTCAAGTCAGGCCCTGAAATGTAGATTTTTAGACCCAGTCGGGTCCATTTAGGCCCAGTTGAGCCTCAACAAAAACTTTTCCAGACTTGCTTTTTAGGCCTTGCCGTGGGCTTTGGGGCCTAGACGGGTCTCAGTGGCGAGAAACAAGACAGTTGGCGGGAATTCACCAACTGTTATCTTTTGAAGATATTTTTGACCATATTGGCTCAAATTCTATAAGTAGGACCTCTTCCTTCAGAATTCAAGGTTAGCAAAATTTCCAAAAACTTTAAAGAGCTAAATAGACCTCCTTCTATCTTCCTTCCTCCTTTGACCCTCAAACCTTCTTTAGCTATACATACACAATACATACACCATTAGAACTTGTTCTTGAAGCTTTTGTTGAAGTTTCAAACCATATTTCATAAAACTTGAGGGTGTTGGAATCAAGTTTGTTTAACTACAAGATTCCTCTCTTTCAAGAGGCATAACTTTTGCATCTTCTTCCTTGTTTCTCTTTTACTGTTTTCCTTTCTTTTACATGCTTTGTACATTGTTTTGGGACTGTTTTGTGGGCTAAAATTTGTGATTTAAGAGCTATTAAAGGCGGAGGGGTTAACCACCCTTCCTTGAACCTTATTCTAAGCTTATGTCCTTGTGTTTCCCACTTATTTCTCTTATATTAGCCACTGTTTTGGGGCTTTTTTTTGGACTGTTTTTGGATTATTTTCAAAGGCTAAAATATGGTTTAGAAGTCCTAAAAGTGGAGGGGTTAGCCACCCCTCCTTAGGTTTGCTTACTAGCTTTGTATCTCTTTGTTTTTGCCTATCTTTTTGTGCTCTTTTAACATGGTTTTAGCTACTATTTTTTACACTTTAGGGGCTGTTTTAGGGTTGTTTTAATTTATTTAAATAGTTTATGCTTTGACTATTATGATTGTTGCGTTGTAAGTTCTCATAGCTTTGGTTGTTTAGGCCTTAGACACTGAGTCATTTGAGTTGATAGCTCTTTCTTACTTAATTCCATGTAAAGAGTCTCACTTGTGTAGTAAATCAACCTTGCATAATCATTTCTGCAACCTTCCTTCTTTCTTGGTTTTTCTTTTCTTTTTGAGAGTTGTTTCAACCGAATGTTATTTAAACATGAGAAAGATACATACAATGCTAAATGGTTTAATCTCTTCCAAGGTTCATTATCGGGGCATTACGTCTCTCTAATGTCGAAAATAACTTCTCGTTTGACACTTCTCTCCTTTTAGTGGACGTAACTCTCATTATTGAACAAATTGATTAAGTAATGGAAAGGTAAATAAAAAAGGATTAATAAAATTGGCTTAAAATGAATCAACCAACGTAAAGAAAATAAGTTATATTGCTTGGGTTCGGCTGGACCTTATGCCGAGTCTATTGTGTCAAAAGTCGTCACATGTTAATTCATGGTGTTTTGAAGATCCTTGAAGCATCTTTACTCCCCTCTTTTAAGCTCACTCCATGATAAAGAGAAGGGGTGGTTATTTTTCATTGCATTCATTGAATTGTGTCCAAATCGTCGTCGAAATCATCAAGCAAGCAAATTGCTCATTGATGGTTTTGGAAATGACTCCATCCTTTTCTTGAGGCTTTCTACGACAGAGAAGTGTGAGAGGGACAAATAGAGCTCAAAAAATTCTGTCTGCACCGTTTTTACCTCAAAACACAAAAACAGGATTTTGCATAAAATTAAGGCACGACCGGCCTTATTTGGGCCCGACCGGGCTTCATTGGGGGCCGGCCAGCCATCAATGTTTGGTAAGGCAGTGTGTTTTGAAGAAGCAGAGGACAGTGACTGAAGGTGAAACAAGACAGATTCCAAGGAAGGCAGACAGAGTTACTTCTGAAATCGCTACGAGCATGCCATCCTTGTGCTTCCATTGTAAATTGTAAATTAGTGATCTCAATATTGTTGTAATTATTATCATCGTAATTAATTGTAACGCCCTCAAAATAATAACAATAAACCCATCAGATAAGACATGCATTTACATATAAACTAACCACATTCTTTCATTCATTAGAGTTCCATAACACATTCCATTGATTAGTTTCAGTTTGCCTAATCAACATACATTGTCTACATCAATCACGACTATCCTCCACCGATAGCCCCAAGCAGTTATTTCTAAAACAGAAAATAAATGCGCAAATGGATATTCAATCAACATTTCATTTCCTCATTTCTCACCAATTAATTATCCCAATTAATTAAACAATGTAATTAGGCCATTTTCCATAATTACCATTTCAACCCTTAGGACCCATTTTCATCAATGATTCAACAATCATTCCACTTTTCTATGCCAAACATGCATCTAGGTTTATTATGAATAAAACCCCAACCTTTGTAAAATTACACAAAAGCCCCAAACCTTTACAAGATTACCAAACCAAGCCCAACATCTCAAAATACCAAAATTGAAAGACAAAACCCATAGAGAGGAGTAGGTTATCCCTACCTCAAATTCGGAGTCCCAAAGGAGAAGACGACAAAACCCAACGTGCTCCAAAACCCGAGATTTTCAGATTAAAATGAAGCCCCCGACGATCAACAACTTTTTTGTAAAAGCCAAAGGTGAGTAAATCTGCACCGAGCCCAATGCATGCAATACTGATGAATGATGCACGCATGCATAGCATAAGGATGCTAAATTAAATATGTCCTACTACTAACCTTCAAAGCAGGTAAGTAAAAGGGAGAAAGAAGTGGGGGTTGGAAGACATGCACACACGCACCCACACTAATTACAAATTTGCCTTCGCTTGGAGGAACCGAAAGAATAATACAGATTTAACCAACCTACAAGCTAATTAAATATTACAGGCCAATTAAACTAGTTAAGCAAATTAACTAATCTAATAAAACAGTAAACAGTGTCGAGAAGAGGGTCCAATGTAATGCGTGCTCGGCTCCGCTCAGAAGTCCACTGCCATGCACAGGTTGCCTCTGTCCACACTGTTTTCTTTCTCTGATCATTGCAAAATTCCCAAGGTGCACTCTATGAACCCTGTGGGACACCACCGGGCAAGGGAAATGGTCACCGGCCAAAGTAAATGATCACCGGCCACTGGTTAAGCTATCGGCCACCAATTGTTGGTAGGTCAGCACTAAAGATGGTCGGCCGGCCAAATCTTCCTGCAGAATCCTGTTTTGACAGCAGCAGAGGGCAAAACAGGGCATGGCAATGCATTCCAAGCAAATGTATGCACCAAGAAATCCCTTATCATGTTTATGACTCAAAGGGACATGGTTCTCGGTTCTCGGTTCTCAGGCCACCAATCGCGCATTTTGATGCGTGATGGCCCAAGAAACCAAGTTATGCACTTTGATTTCAAATGAAATGCACATAAACAAGCAAGGAGCTCAACCTCTATCATTCTCAATTCAAGAGGCTAAACATGCATGTCAATGCAATGCAACCTAGACATATGAGCTAGTATGCAACATGAACAATGCGAACAAGCATTCAAGGCATGTGACAATCATGCTAACCAATAAGTATGCCCGATACAATGGGGTTGTTCACGCATACAAGCAAGCATGTGACTTCATTCAATCATGCCACAACACATGGAGCAAACATGTTAAACAACCGAAACACGTGACAACACACAAGTATGCAACAACACACAAGATGAGCATGCAGCAACATGCGAACTATGGATTTAAACTAATTTGGGCAGCTCTATACCAAGCCCAAAACAGTAGCCAACATGCTTAAGAATGAAGGCAAAATGACATGCAAACATGCGTGCACACAAGGACCAACACTTAGGCATATAGAAACAACTCTCAAACACACTTAAGAGGATGCAAACATGGACAAATGGCATGCATTATAAGCTCTAAAAATCATGTTAGAGAAGGTGCCAAACCAATCTACAATGCAAGCTTGGCATGCCACCAAGCCCAAGGACTTAAACCATGGCCATATGACATATGAAGCAAGTGACCAAAATGAACTAGAACAGCCCTAAATCATGCAAAAGTAAGCCCCAAAAACCACTTAGAAGGTATCTAAATGATCTAATCCTAGAGGCATACACAATGGCACAAACATGGAGCAAGAAACACCAACCTTTTAAAGCATGAAGGGGCATCAAATGCAAGCATATGAGCATATCATGAAGACTAAAATGACATGACAAATGGTTCCAAACCACTGAAATGATGCAAGGATCGCATGCTAGAGGGGTCAATGCTTAAGGCATACAAGAGAGGTTACATGGTAGCTATACAAAGCAAAGCATGGACAACCCAAATGACCCAAAACAGACCTTTAGCATGCTAAAACAAGCATAAAAGCTTCACGAAGCTAAGCCAAAAACATGCTAGAAACAAGGCTCAAAGCACAAGGCATGTTAAGGAAATTCATGGCATTACATGACATGTATGCTAAGAAAGCATGGTGTGTCTAAACCAAGTAAAACCAGTGCTATATTATGGCATAATAAGCATAAAAACAATTAAGGCATGGCTAACATACCCTTAAACAAGGTGCTCTCTAATGAGGCTTAAATGGCCATTATTGAAGACAACAAGGAGAGGGGGTGGCCCTCTCCTTCCTAGGACCTTAAGGCACCATCCTCACCACCGAAATCTCTCAAGATTTCAGTGGTGAGGAGGACCAAACAAGGTGGTCCCGGAGCTCAACAAAAATGGCACAAAACGGGGCCAAACAAGCCCTAAGAGGGGTCAAACAAGCCCGAAGCTCAAAACACTCTTAAACAACTATTTTAAGAAGGTAAAAAAAAAAACTTTTATATGTTTTATGCAAAGTCTTAAAACAGTTGAAAGATAGTCAAAAAAGCTATGCAAAAATGGGGAATAAAGGGCAAGAACACTCACCCTTCTTGACCCTCTTCAAAACCACGCAAAAACACCAAAACAGCCTTCTGGTCCCTCAGCAACCAAGAGAAGGTGTAGGACTAGGTGTTTGTGTGCAATAGTAAGACTAAACACACACACAAGGCAAAAAGAGAGAGAGATATATAGAGATGGAATAGATACAAACTCAAACCCTAATCTCAGAGCTCTTCTGAAAATTTTTGTAACCCTAATAAAGGGAGAAGAGGCTCCCTCTTATAGACAATCCCTCTTGTAAAGCTTTCCAAACAAGCTAGTCAAGAGGGAGATCCCTCTATACACGTGTATGGAGGGGAGCAGAGTGTATGCCAACTAGCGTAGCTGGCATAAAAATGTCTGCAAAAGCAGATGAACAGTGGTCAGCCAGCCAAAAATGCAATTTGACCAAAATAGATGGCTGGTCGACCATCTAGAGTGCCGGTCAGCCAAACATTTGGCCGATGGAAACAAAACACAGCCAGTGGCCTCAAGCCATGGCTGGTGGAGTGTGGGGATGGCCAAAAAGCCATTCCCTTCCCTCCAAAGCAAAAACACAAGTGTTTGGTGCAAAACCAAACACAAAACAGTCGAGTCAAGAGATCCTAAGGCATGGCGCGTAACCGAGACCTCCGGAAACTCATGACGAACACAAACAAGGATGATCACCGAGTGTTCAAATGGTGACGTCTAAGTCTTGAGGACGATAAAAAATGGGGTGTCTACAGGTGCAAGATCTTCTAGCTGTTGATGAGGGTTTGTATGTCAGTGCACAATCTGTTTACCTCATGAACAAGCTTCAACATGTACCCAGGATGGGATTAGGAAGGAGTGGCCGAAAGGGCACCGTTGAATTAGCCGAAGTACCACACAACCCCCATACCTTTGGTCTAGCTTATACACCTACCAAAGAGGATTGGGTAAGAAAAGGAAAGGAGATGGATGGAAGAGCCAGGGCCAAACAAGCTAGGAAGCACTATGAGTTAGTGCATAGACCTATCCGAGGAACCCTAAACGGATGCTTTGTCCGGGAGGGGGAAGATATCCCGTTTTGCGGCTTTCCAGAGCCATGGCTGAATTCAAAGAGGCGGCACTTGCCAAGTTTTGAGATCGTTTCTGACTTACAATTCCCAGGGGATGAAGTTGTCGAAGAGCAGATTGACCCAATGGCTGTGGCTGAACAGGGCAATCAGGATGAGTCTAGTGGCACAGATTTTGAGATGAGACCAGCGCTGGTTTGTCTTCTCTCGGATCCTTAGATCTCACCAGAGTGCTCGGGGGATGATTTCTCAATTTCCATGATTGGAGATAACACGGCTGTGGGCCCTTCTTCCGGCATTCTAGATACATCCATCGCACCCTCCCTCGTCTGGCAATATGAGGAAGGCTTTTTATCTGGCAATTCTGGGTCAGGTACTGAACCAGAATCTGATTCCACCGAGTCTGTGGATTCAGAATCAAATTCCAATTCTTCTGAGTTGGAGTCCGGTATTCCTGAGGGTGATAACCCGGATGCCGTTGTGTTGTCTAGGTCGTCTTTTTCATTTTATTTTGAGTCGGTTGTAACTGAAGAATTAGACAGTTTGGAAGTTAATGAGAATGGTACTATTGTGGCCTTTGAGTACTTTTCTGTGCCTTTAGTTTATTGCATTAATCAGGACTTTCAAAGTTTTGATGAAAACGACGAGGAAGAAATTCCTCTGGTTTTAAAGCATTTGATTGATCGAGAGCAGGAGAGGTTTGTAAAACCTTTGGTTGATGAAATCACCTCAATTAACGTTGGTACTAAGAAGGATCCACAATTTGTCCAGATCGGGTCCACATTGTCTTCAGAGGAATGCGAGCACTTAGTCGGTTTATTAAAAGATTTCAAAGATGTTTTTGCGTGGTCCTACGAAGACATGCCTGGAATCGATCTTGAGATTGTACAGCACCAGATCCCTCTTGACCTAGAGGGCCGACCTGTTAAGTAGAAGCTTCGAAGAGTACGCCCGGATTGGGCTCTGAAAATCAAAGAAGAGGTCACCAAGCAGATTGATGCAGGGTTCTTGTTAGTAGCTGAATATCCTACTTGGTTGGCCAACATTGTTCTGGTGCCAAAGAAAGACGGCAGACTTCGCGTATGGGTGGACTTCAGAGATCTGAACAAAGCCAGTCCGAAGGACGACTTTCCTCTGCCGCATATCGACGAATTGGTGGATTTCACTGCGGGCCATGCGTTGCTCTCATTTATGGATGGATTTCCGGGCTATAATTAGATTTTGATGGCACCCGAAGATAGGGAGAAGATTGATTTCACCACCCCGTGGGGGACCTACTGCTATAGGGTGATGCCGTTCTGTTTGAAGAATGTTGGGGCTACTTATCAATGAGTTGTGGCCACGATCTTGCATGATATGATCCACAAAGAGGTTGTGGTTTACGTGGACGACATGATTGTCAAATCCAAGGAAAGAGAGGGCCATTACACCGCCTTGAAGAAATTTTTCCAACGGATCATAGAGTATCGATTGCAACGGAGTCCTTAGAAATGTACTTTTGGCATTACAGTAGGGAAAATGCTTGGGTTCTTGATTACACAAAGGGGCATCGAGGTCGATCCTTCCAAGATTAAGGCCATCTTAGAAATGCCACAACCAAGGACTGAAAAGGAGGTGCGAGGCTTTCTGGGTAAAGTGCAATTCATAAGACGGTTTATTGTAAAATTAACCTTGACTTGTGAACCACTGTTTGGTCTCCTGAAGAAAGGAAAGATGTTCCAATGGGATGACCGATGCCAAGTTGCTTTCAAACAAATCAAGCAGTATCTACAGAACCCGCCTGTGTTGACACCGCCAGAGCCGGGGAAACCATTGATATTGTATATGTTAGTAACCGACATGACAATGGGCTGCATGCTTGCACAGGAGTCTGAGGACAAAGTGGAGAAGGCTATCTATTACCTGAACAAGAAGATGCTGGAATATGAGACTCGTTACACTCCGCTTGAGAAGGCTTGTTTGGCCTTGGTATGGGCTACTAGGAAGTTGAGGCACTACCTATTAGCTCACTCTGTAATACTGGTTTCGAGATTAGATCCCATCAAATATCTCTTCGAGAAACCAACACTTACGGGTAGGCCATCCCATTAGTTGATTCTTCTCTCCGAATTTGATTTGAAATACATGACTCACAAGTCTGTAAAAGGGAGAGCGGTGGCGGAGTTCCTAGCTGATCACCCAGTAGAGGGAGATGAAGCAGTAGAGTATCTATTCTCAGATGAGGACATTCTACAGGTCAAAGAAGAGGTTTGGACTATGTACTTTGACGGAGCGTCTAACCAGTACGGGTATAGGATAGGAGTGTTGCTAATAGCGCTCGACAATTCCCACATACCTTTAGCTTTCAAACTCCGGTTCAAAGTATAAAACAATAAAGCAGAGTATGAGGCATGTATCGCTGGCTTGGAAGCCGCCCTAGAACTAGGGGCAAAATGGTTGGACATCATTGGGGACTCGAACCTTGTTGTGTCTCAAGCGAAAGGAGACTGGAAGGTTAAGGACGAAAGGATGAAAATCTACCACCAAACCCTGGACGTTCTAAATCCCAGGTTTGAGAAGTTAACCTTCACCTATCTATTAAGAGAGAGCAACAAGTTCGCAGACGCTTTGTCAACTCTATCTTTTATGATAGACATCGCTTTGGGAGTCCGGATGCGTCCAATCATCATTGAACAGAGGTATGTGCCGGCCTACGAGTTGATAGCCGTCATAGATGAAGTACAAGATCAGAACCCCTGGTATCATGACATCTGGAACTTCTTGGAAAAAGAGGCTTATCCACCAGGGGCAAATGCCAAAGACTAGCATCCTTGCATGAGTGTGAGTGTTGCCATGTTTAGCATGGTTTCCATGAGGTTATTTTCTTAAGTGCTAAATTTCATGAATGCCTGTGGATGGAGGCTTGATTGCCTGAATTGGGACAACTCAATGATTGTGAGTTTTAAGCCCACTTTGCAAAGGGGCAAATGATGTTTTAAAACCCACCTGAGGGTGGCAAATCCATGCTTTAGCCTACTTGCGAGTGGCATTTTCAAACCATTTTCGAAAACAAACATGAGTTATTTTGTTCCAATTCTTGTGATTGAGTCTATACTTGTATGTTGTGCGCATCACACAGTAAAGATAGCTAATAATCGGATAAGAACACATAAAGTTTATAAAACAACATATCATGCTCAGTAGAGGCCGATCTTTGATCGGGCGAGCGGGGGTGCTCATTTCAAGACCTTCTCCTCTCGTACCCAAGTTTCCGAGCCGAGGCAACTTTTGTGATTACGGACACGTGACCTTTGGCATGAGTCAGGGTTTCTTAAATTTTCAAAAAATAAAATATT